>JAGDQP010006170.1:38930-71197 GCA_022664845.1 Lepisma saccharinum | reverse complement strand
TTATTATAATAAGCACAGATATGGATTTAGCATTTGGTAATTAATCATGCCTATAGATTTGTGATTGGTCGAGCACTTTTGTAAAAAATTAGTACACAATAACAATGACAGGTTTTCTAGCCAGCACATGACGATACCGCTGTTCTTTTTTATACGGATGCGACATATAACCACTGGTTAAATTAAACGTTTTTAGAATATATTTGCTGCATTAAAGATTTGTATTTAATGAACATACACACAAATACAGTTTATATTTTAAAGAGGTAAAAACGCATGAATGACAAGGGATTCGAACGATCATACGTAGATACATACATCTCATTGTAAGAAGATGCTGTAGCAAAAACAAAAAAGGCCGAAAGTTCTTAATTCGTTTCTGGATACATGTGTGTACCAAGACCCTACATCGACTGTTTCTTGGTGAGAAGGGGTTGTTGGTTTAACCTGTAGAATAACGAAACAAGCCGAGAGTTGTGCTACCCATGTTTTGTACAATAAATACACGGCTACATGTGATGGCTTGAATATACTGTTTGCTTGATTTTTTGTATGTTTGACTACAATTTAGAAAATATTTTTAAAAAAACAGAAGGAAATAGAAGTTTAACTAATAAGAACTACTGGGAAGACAAATGTCTTTGTTGCTTCATGGAATAAAGTCCTGCTGTTGATATGTAATAGAACAATTTCCAATCAGCTTCTTATTGTTTTTCGTGGATAGATAGATATCATATTGTTGTAGAGCAGTGAATGTAAGTTCGTTGGATGTTTTTTGCTTATTTGCGAAATGTATGTGAACCCTGTCCGAGCGGTTGCACGTGCACACAAGGTAGAGACAAGTTGAACTCGTTGCTATTTCTTATAAGGAAACGTTTGGATCTACCATATGTAAACTGCTAAGGGGAAACTCATACAGGTCAGCAAGAACTTGAACTGTTAGCTATTTCTTATGATGGACCGTATGCCTATACCATATTCGTACTCAGGAGGAGCGCAAACAATGTATAAACGACATGACTGCATTGCTGTTGCTTCCAAAGGAATCCTAGGGATTAAACTTTAATTAATAACGAAATATAGGAACCAATTGCTAGTACTTATTCGCAATAGTAAAATGTGGAAAGATATTAATGTGAAGCTTATAGGAGAACTTAAAACGTCAGAGTACTGGAAATAATGTTGAGTTCTGTTATTGTAAAACAAGGGAGCTATGCAGTATTGTTACAAATATGTTTTTGTGAAACGTAGGACACACGTAAATATTCAACGAGGTAAGTTGTACATGACTACAAATACGTGACAACGTCTGATACATGTCTTTAAAGATTTGTCGTTGACGTCAAACGGAAGAGAATGACGTTGTTTGTATTGGCAGTTACTGCTATGTTTTGTATTGGACTTTACCTAATGTATATTACTATTACGAGACATGTTTCATTCTAAGGTAAGAGAGGGAAATCTTTACTTATGTATAATACAGGAATTCTTTTACAGTTTCCTCTACATTATAGTGTATAGGAGTCTTTAGTATTATAAATAGTCTTTTGTGTATAAATTTTGTATTATTTTCTTAAAGTAATAGTTATGATACACCTTCATTCCAAATTTCGTATCTCTAACTCAAACGTTGTGGAAAAAGAATTCTTGTCAGCCATTTGGATTCAAGATGGCGTCTTTAGGTACATTCTGTTATATTTTCATAACCCACAATTGATAATGTACCTCTATACCAAATTTCAATTCAATAGCCCCAGTAGTTTAAGCTCTCTATTCTATACAACAATTTGTTTGGCGGCCATTTTGGTTCAAAGATGGCTACTTTATTACCATTTTGTAAGATTTTCGTAACCTTCTGGTGATAATGTATCTCCATACCAAATTTCAATTCAATAGCCACAGCCGTTTAAGCTCCCTATTCAATGCAATGGGTTTAGCGGCCATTTTGGATCCAAGATGGCGACTTTTTCAAAATGCCGGATTTTTTCCTTAACCTACTCATGGTCCTACACCTTCATGCCAAATTTGGTGTTTGTAGCTCCAGTAGTTTGGCCTATGAATTTATATGGATGAGTAAGTCAGTGTCCATGGGGCTATATATTTTTTAGTATGGATGAGAGTCAGTGTCCATGGGGCTATATATTTTATAGTATATAGATTGTTCTTCAATCAATTAGAGGATTTTATTTAATATTAATACCCAGAGAGCGTTCCTCCACTTCTCTAAAGCCAAATCGACCACTGGTCAGCAGAAAGATTTTGTTGTATTTTTTGCTTGTGAAGATAGAGAAGGAAGTGATATATGCTTTATGTTGCTAATATCTCTTGCTTATTTTCGTATACGAACTGTTACCTTTATATATATGTTTTTTTTTTGCCGAGTTTATGTGGTACTGTTATTTATGTATTTACCCACGATAGGGTTAGACTCATTGTTACCAGAGATTGTAATGGGTTGGTTGAGCTTTCTGTTATTAATAATTCTCAAAGAATTTTCCCCTGCGGTAGACTATACACTTAGTGAAGATAATGCTTCAATGTTTATTTTTGAGAATATATTTTAATAATTTGGAGCCAACTTTGGCTGCAGTAGAAAAGTAAGTCTTAAAAAATAAAACAAAAAAAACTTTGGCAACAGTAGTTTACTTGAAAATTAGTCCCCAATGGGCTCCCACCTCCCGCGTAAAACTGCCTGAATTTATCACTGCATTCGAGTTTTCGCAGCTCGCTTCATCTCACCATCAGTGAAAATGAAATAAACAGCACACGACCTTATTATAAGTGATGAGTTGTTTTAAAATTACTCAACTTTCAGACGTAACAAATGATCTTTTCATCTACAAAAACACTAATCCCTCCTATGAAATTTAGATTAACCTTTTATCATGATTGTCCACAGTGGTTTTGCTTAGACTTACCAGACGTCCCAGTTCGCCCGCCGGTTCAAGAAACTTCTCACAATATAGAAACAACTGACATAAATTGCAACACTGATACTTTTAGACGTGACTCGAAAGGAACCGTGAAATACAATACAGAATGAATCGGAATCAGAATGGCAAGACAAAGCGTGACAGGAACTGTAATGAAATGAATCAACAGGAATAAGCGCGGCAGGAACAAGCGCGAAACGGAACTAGAGCGACAGGAACAAGCGCGAAAGGAAGAAACGCGAACGGAGCAAGCGCGAAACGGAATTAGAGCGACAGGAAGTAGCGCGAAACGGAAGTAACGCTAACGGAACAAGCGCTAAACGGAAGTAGAGCGACAGGAACAAGCGCGAAACGGAACTAACGCGAACGGAATAAGCGCGAAACGGAAATAGAGCGACAGAAACAAGCGCGAAACGGAATTAGAGGGACAGGAACAAGCGCGAAACAGAACTAACGCGAACGGAAAAAGCGCGAATCGGAATTAGAGCGACAGGAACAAGCGCGAAACGGAACTAGAGCGACAGGAACAAGCGCGAATCGGAATTGGAGCGACAGGAACAAGCGCGAAACGGAATTAGAGCTACAGGAATAAGCGCAAAACGGAATTAGAGCGACAGGAACAAGCGCGAAGCGGAACTAGAGTGACAGGAATAAGCGCGAAACGGAATTAGAGCGATAGGAACAAGCGCGAAAGGAACTAAAGAGAAAGTTTCGCTCTTATTCCGTTTCGCGCTTGTTCCGCGACCCCATTAAAACACGTGTTTCTATTGGCTACTCACTCGAATCGCAAGCAACGGAAGCGTTTATGAAAATCAGCCCTAAATATGCAGTGCAGGCTCTTACATCATGAAAAATCGTAAACAGGGGCCCGTTTCACCAACATCCTTTGCAACTTTTCACTTTGCAGCACTATCAGAGTGCAAAGTTTTTTGTTTCACGATTGAATGACGATTTCTTAGCAGTTTAAACTTTGCAGTTGATCCGCTTGCAAAGTCTTAGGGCCACATGCACAGTCGTTCCGCGGGCTACCCACGGAAAGCCTGAGAGACCCTTGACCATTTTGTGTTGCACAGTCATCCCGTGGGACTGAAAGAGACCCGCGGCCTCCACGCGGTATCAGGGATTAGTCGCGGGAGGATCGAACCACCCTTGGCTGTCCCGTGGGTGATGTGTGTATGTACACCTCGTGATTTTATTTCTGTATTTATAGAAATATATTGCATTTTAGCCATGAGTGTTGCTTTAACAATAGACAAGAAAGTGGCACAAGTAATTTACAAAATATTACATTTACGATCAGACCATTTATGTTAATTATTTTATAATTTTAAAAAATCTGCAGTGTTGACGTGCTGTCGTAATAACATTTTTATAGTCTATGGTGCTGCTCACTAGATGGTAGGGGAAAGGATAGGTTCAATTCACAAGCCTGTAGCAGAAAAGCTTTTTCTAAAAGTAAGCGTAGTTTATCGAACAGATCCATAATGCGTTTAGGAAAGAAAATGAGTTTTTGGTGCATGTATTATAACATTAATTCGCAGCATGTTAACGTAAATAGCAGATCGTGCAGAGTAGTGTATTGGCTTAGCTTTCATACGTCTTGAGTGCCGCGCATATCACATCTCGCAAGTAGTCATACCGATGAACTTTGCTTTATTTAAAATAATATTAATATTTCTCCATGGAACAAATGGGTTAACTTCCAAAGTTGGTGGTCCATTTCTAGTTAAATTTACAGGAAAGAAATGGATAATTTGCTCGTTTGTGTGGTTGATAATATATAAGAAGAGCGAAAGTTGAGTTTATTTTATTATATAAAATGTGATAAACATGGAACTATATGGGAAGCGGAGGGAACCACTTGCCGGAAGATTACCGCATGATTGGATTGTTGGAAAGTTACGAGCATTTATATTTTGAACATGGCTACAGGTGTAGAGGGACATTACCCAGGATGTGAGTTAACACCATTGCAGTTTGTGAAACTATACGGCTATAATGAAGAAAATCTTTTGAAACTGTGTGAAAGTCATGGTTTAATAAATCTAAAAACAAATTACATGAAGTGTGGTAAGCTTTGTTCAGCCGAAAAGAACTGTTGCGTATATGAGAACAAAAAGTGTAAAGATACATGACCGCACCTAATTTTACGTAACCTTCACGTTCCCATGGTCAGTAATTGAGGAGAATCTACGAAAATGCAAGAAAGCAATTATTAATAATAAATATGAACATATGAAAATATATTTTGATAATATACATGCCCGCACCAAACCTTACCTAACCTCCACGTTCCCATGGTCACTAATTTAAGATAATGTACGAAAAATGCAAGAAAGCAATTATTAATAATAAATGTAAACATCCTCACCCTGCGCGGTAACCGAACGAAACAGAAAACCACTGAACTGGACGTAAAAAATGATGATTTTTAAATTTTCGTAGCATTCATCAGGTTTTTAGCCGAAAACCAGACGGACGATCAACTTCGGAAGTAAAGCCGAACAAATTTCACGTTGTGCTCATGATTTAGAACTTGAGAAAAGAGGAAAATGTTCGCTTGAAATTAAACATTCATTACGCTAGCTTTTCACAATTTGGGTGAGCAGCCAATTGAAACACACGTTTTATTGCGTGTTCTACATAACACGTAATAAAACACGTGCTTCAATTGGATACTCACCCAAATCACACGCAAAGTAAGCCAACATGTAAATCATTCCTTAGCAAGGATTCTTCCAGACTCCCCAACCCCTACAAATCGTCGAGCATCCCCCCAATTTTAATATCTTTGTAGTTAAAAGTCAAAAATATTTAAATTCCTAGCTTTAGCTTTACGTTACACACACTGAAAATCCTCCCCTAATTTTAGCAACTTCAAACATGTCGTAAACTTAAGTCAACGTCCCGACTTTTTCAAATGTAATAGTGTAGTCTCCTGGACTTTCTATCCTGGGACCGTCATTAATAGTGGGCAAACAAAGCCCTGTTAACAAAATGCCAAGTTAGGATATTTAGGTAATGCTCCATTTTAGTAACTTTACAACCTTTTTACTCTTAATTTTTCCATGTATTTTCATATATTTCTCTTTTAGCTTAAATCAATTTGCTACGGCAGGCCTAAGTTCGGTTAGGTTTACTCAGATATGGAAACGTAAAAAGACCATAAACTGATTATGGTGGAGCAATTTCCGATGTTATTTTTTAAATATGCTTCCTAACAGCATGGTTAATACAATTGCAATGCTCTTTCTGTTATATAAAATGTTCCATTTATTCTCTGATTTCTCTTAACATACACTTTCGTGACTTTTTTTATTCTTTCAAATATTTTCCCATGATTACATATTTCTCTCTCACTCTCTCTCTCTCTTAACAAATTTTGATACCAATGCCTAATTAATGATCAATATATTTTTTTCTTTTCTGATAACATGAGAGAAAAGCTTATTGTTACTTCTTCGTTAGAGTTATATTCTTCAGGTATTTTCCACCACACATCGCCTAATTCTTTTTATTAGATGCTGTATTGGTAACTTTACATTCCCTTTGTCCTTATATTTTTCCTGTATTTAGACAAATAAGCCCCTCTTCTTATGTATACGAAATCACTTTGGGCTTGCAAGTTTGCAACGTTCTCTCTTCTCGCTAGAAACAATCAAATAAAGGACAAAACTATCGAACGCAACGTGATTGTCTACTTTTCCCATTATTTTTCTAGCCTCGCTACAGGCTTATTTTACTAAACAAGCCCGCGGCTCAACCGTCACCGCGGGATTCCGTCGTAAAGCACTATGCAATAGCAACACAAAGTGATCCCTTCGGCAGACCGCGGGGACGGGGCACCCACGGTGCAGCTGCGGGTCTGACTGTGCATATGGCCCTTAGTATTGATGGCTTAACTTGTATGATAATACAAGTATGAAGAGGGACGAAATCATACGGTAACAGCTTACACTATTAGAAACAGTGTTCGATTTGTTATAAATTACGAAGTGGGGGGGGATTCTGAAGCTAGAGGTCGCTAGTAAGTTTCAACATACTATCTGTTTTGGTACAAATACAAAGAATTTATCCCTGGTTGGGATGATATTCGGAATTAAAAACCGGGGATGAACTACTCACGCACCAGGGAAGATCCCCAGCATCCCCCGCGGCAAATCGAACACTGATTAGAAGTATGTGTGCAAGCTCTCCGTACATAACATTTATCGAACTAATAATTCTTATTTCATTATTGCTTTACTTTGAATGCAAGAAAATACTTCACCCCGAGACAGTAAAGAAAAAGTTTGTTGTTGTGGACAACAGATGGCAGAACCAAAGTCTGCCTGAAGTTGAGGTGACTAATTATTTTATTTATCGAGTAATTTGTGTTGTTTCTTTTGCACTTTGATTCTCATTTTATATTTTTATTGCTGTTAATATCTTCTTACCAGATTTTTAATCTTTATTAAGTTATTGACAACTTGAAAGATTATTCCACAACTATTTCCGTTACCCTTGTATTTATAAGATGACTATCAATTTTTGTTACAGATAACTTAACCTAGCCTAGCTGGGGTTCGTTAACGTGCTTTCGAGGACGTTGTGTTGCATACGCACAATCGAGACCAGCACGCATACGATCTCAATAGGATCGACAGCACTTTACAGTGTTGGAGGGTAAAAGTTAATTTGAGGCAGCAGTCATTGCACTAAGACTGATCATCTCATCAGCCATTTTGATTCCCCCTTTCATCTTTCTTTCCCTCGTTGTTTCACGGGCTTCAGCCGCAGGACGGATTGATATTATGGCGGACGGTTTTCACAAGGTTCAGGCTCCGGCTCAGGTTGACACTCCAACACAAGGCGCATGGCAAACCACTCAATATTCTCGAGGTTCTAGAAAAGAAAACAAACAAGATCATCGCTCTCGTTCACGTACTCCTGTTCGCGGTTCTACTACTAATCATCCAGATTCACCACCTCTCAAGAAACAACATGTAAATCACGAGAATGAGAAAGAAAACGAATCAGACGTTATGATCACAGAACAAACATCACCCACCACTTCTGAACAACTCTATACCTTCATGCTCAGTAACTACGATACAAAATTCCAAAACTCAAAACAACTTCTGGCCCAACTCTGCAAATATGTTCCACGCAAAATTATCAACCAGATCATTCCTACACGCAATGGCATGCTTATCAAATCACCTGATTCAAATCTTGCAACATATATCCGTAACAAACATAGTCTTGAAATTTTCGGTAAATCAGCAACAATGACCAATCTCACTTCACAACGCACCAAACAACCACCACCACCACGAAAACCACCGATGTTATCAGTTGTCATCTGCGGTGTCGATCCCAGTTGGACAGAAGAAGAGATCACTGAAGAACTACGTCAGGAGGAGTATGAATTCACGAAAGTCATCCGCATTAAATGCAATGCTGGCCCTACCTACCTAGTTCGACTCTTAACCATTTCACAAGAAACCATCAATGATCTTTTAACTTTAGGAGCCTACATATATCGCAGAAGACACAGAGTAGAACCATCACGCACTGCACCACCCATCCCAATCCGTTGTGAGAAATGCCAGAGCTATAATTCACATCCAACACATCAATGCACCAATCAGCCCAAATGCGGTTTCTGTACAGGTCCACATACAACTCGTCAATGTCAGAATATGCAACTACCTCCTAAATGCTCCACTTGTAACCAAGCACATCCCACCTATAGTTACCAATGCAAAGCTAGACCACCACCAGAACCTGAAAAACCTGATCTCATCGTACCATTGAAAGTCACCGACCACACTCTCGAACCCGAAATCAACATCGAAAAGCATCCCATCTTAAATCAACCTATCACCATCGAACAAATGCTATCATTCATCACTTTGACATTACAAAACATTCAACCTGCTCATCGACCTCACATTCTTCAACAAGTTCAAGCAGCAGCCAAGCAAGTTTTCCAAGTTACTTTCCACGCAACGTACTCGGGTCCATATGTTCATTTCGTTACCGTACCACCGAAACCATCCACCTAATCATCTCAACCAATTCCGCTTTCACTTTCTTATGGATTTAGTTATATTATTTGTAAATATCAGCTCACTTATCCAACACAAACCTCTTTTTGAAGCACTTCTACTCGAAGAAAAAGCCAACGCATTCCTTCTCAATGAAACACATCTTACTGCTAGATCATCTTGTAAAATTTCTGGTTTCCGTCTTCATCATCAAGAAAGCACCATACCTGCATTAAGAGCCAATGGTGGAGTAGCGCTAGGACACAAACCAAATATACCTCATCGCCTTCATCACGTACCCAATATGCAACTACCTGAACATCTCATAAGCACACTCTATTTCAAAAATCTATACATCACCTTAGTTACAATTTATGTACGTCCAGGACACATAATACCACTCCCATTCTTCCAATACATCGCAGATAACTTCAAAACATATCTTATTATGGCAGACATCAACATCCATAGTAGATCTGACCGTCAAAGAGCACAATTTATCAACTTCATAAATACATCCACTAACGGGCTCCTCCAACCCTTACCCAAACCTACCCGTCCAATCTCCCAAACTACCCCTGATATAGTTATATTATCCCCTAACTTAGTTAACCGCACCCAAATACATGTCCTGGATACTGTAGGCAGTGATCACGTACCTATTAAACTGACCATCCAACGCCGCCTTCAACCCCAACCCAACCTAACCCCACCTCGACAAACTATTCGCTACGACCTAGCCGAGTGGAACGATTGTCGTAACTTCATCACTGAACACCTGCAATCCACTACTGATCCAACTACGGAAGAAGAATTGTACGAAACAGTAAATACTATCATTACAACTCTCCAAAGAGCATCCACACTGTATATACCTACCACAACTTCCGTACCATATAGACCCAAACTCCCTCCACAATATCTTCCCCTGATAAGACGCTCGCGTCAACACTTCCGTGACTACATCCGAACCCGCAATCCAGTTTCCTTGCAACAGCACCGACAACTCCATCGTACCGTACATAATTATTTGAATGCATATAAACTTCGACAGTGGATCAAGACATGCAACCAGCTCCGAGATACCGCTCATCCAACGAAGTTCTGGAAGCGCTTCAATATTCTAACTGGTAAATGCACAAAAACAACGTATACACTCTTACAAAATGACCAACCTTTACAAACCGACAGGGAAAAAGCAAATGCATTCGCTGCTCATCTTCAGGAAATCTTCACGCCTCCGCAAACGGACATAGCTAGAAACCATCAGATACATCGTATAAACCTTGACGCACCAGCACTACAACCTCATGCAAATCACCGGATCAACGACAACAATCCTCTGACAGCACCGATCAGCGCTGAAGATATCATCATCACTACAGCAAACAAACGAAATACCGCTCCTGGGATGGACGGTATCACATATAAACATATCAAGGAAGGACCACACTGCTTATTACAACTACTTGCTGCAGTCTTCAACTTCGTTCTACGCACCGGCTTTATCCCTGCTGATTGGAAAACTTCAAAAACGCTTATGTTTCTAAAACCTAACAAACCTCCCGATTCTGTTTCCTCATACCGCCCTATACAATTAACACCCACCCTCGGAAAAATCCTTGAACGTATCCTTGTAAAACGAATCCATGAACATCTCCAAGAATTCCATTTCCTTCCGGATTATCAAGCAGGATTTCGACCTGGCTACAGTATTCAGGACCAACTCCTTCGCCTCACAAACCATATAGCAAATCACTACAACACCCGCAAACCTTCCTGTTTAGTGCTCTTTGACTTAGAAAAAGCCTTTGACAAAGTTTGGCATCAAGGACTAATTTGTAAGCTACTTAACTATCGTCTCCCCACTTCATATATTCGCTACATATACAATTTCCTTACCAACCGCCTCGCTTATATCAACATCAACAACACCAACTCATACCCCATATTTCTGAATACCGGTGTACCTCAAGGATCAGCTCTGTCACCACTACTTTACCTCCTCTTTAGTTCTGATTTACCTAATCTACCATCTAACATTCATATATACCAATATGCTGATGACACTGCATTCCTAGCAACAGCTAACACAGTTCATCAAATCAACCAAACTTTACAAACTGCAATCAATGCCTTCAGTACATGGTGTAACACTTGGCACCTCACTATAAACGCCAGCAAAACCCAAGCCATCATCTTTATACCACCGAGAAACCGATCTAAAGTCCAACGGAACCCAGCCCGCCTGAACCTCACACTTCATCATACTCGCATCAAGCCTACTAAAACAGCCAAATACCTCGGCTTAACATATGACCATCATCTCACGTGGACCCCTCATCTGAAACACATCACGGCCAAAGCTTACAACCGGCTCAATCTTCTTAAGCGTCTCACTGGAACATCATGGGGCCTCAAACCCATTGCCATCATAAATACATATAAAGCATTTTTGCGCCCAGTCCTCACCTACGGTCATGTTGCTTGGATCTCCGCTCCTGAAACATTCTATAACAAATTGAAAATCCTCGAACGCCACGCCTTCCGTATTGCACACAGAATAAAGTTACCTAGCCCCACAACCGACCTTTATGCCCGCATTACAATCCCACACATTCTATTTCATCTGGAAACACTACGCCAACGCTACATTACCAAACGCTACGAAACGTTGCATCCCCTACTCCTTGACACCATGCATCATGACGCCACCTATACTATCAACCATCCTCCATTTCTCCCTAATCCTTTATCCCTTCTCATCAGCATTTATCTCACAGTATTCCCCAACAACCATCCAGAAATTCCCTATCTGACCCCGTTCTCAGATCCACAGCCATCAGATTTCATAATTCCATCTGAAGCACAGTAATCCATCTACAACTAACTGGGTTCATCTCGTCTCTCATTAGTGCCCCGAGATACCCCGGGGACGGAAGATAACATGCATTAGTCTCTACTAACAGTATGTATGTCGTGTTTGTGGCGTGTAAGCACAGCATAATTTCACGATTTCATTCATCCCCACCCTAATTGATGATTACGATGCAAAATCGTAATGTTTCCGAAATTGATGAAATATATAATAAAGAGTTCTTACCAATTCCATTTGACCAACACCAATCCAATATCCCAACATTCTCCTCGAACCACTTCCCACAGAAAGGGCGTAACCCTTTAATTGGGTGATAGTCATGGCCTCACCATGGCTATTAATTTGCAAAAAAAAAAAAAAATGTTACAAAAAAAAGTTGATGATTAAAGGTACTATGGTCGTTTCTGGAGTTGTATTTCCAACTCCATGAATAAGTTAAGACCCATCCCTCGAAATAGTAGTTTTATTTCAGTATTTGTTATTCTTTCACCGGCAGGTCCTGCACGGATTTCCTACATATGATTGTAGCAGGCGCACGCCCGACATCGACGAGGTGTGGAACAGGGGTACATTATATGGGCTGCAGGTTTGACTCCTTCTACATAAAGGAAAATAAACCAAAGCAGCGATTCCGCCAGACGTCGTATGGGGGCGTTTACCCCCCAAAGTCTCGACGACAGCCCCAACTTTATTTTTTTTCTGTGAAAAATAGATAGAAACCGTGCAAAATCACTTACGCCCTCCAATTTTGACTTCACACCCACCAAAACTTAAATCCTTGCGGAATCCCTGCTCGTATATCCTCGCCTTCCTCTGAGTCACCTATGATCGGATTTTCTAAGCAATCCCTACTCACATTGCATGCAACATTATGCACTGTAACACACGCCAATATTACTGCACCAGCTTGTTTGAGACTTAATCTGAAGTGATTTAGGAAACCTTTCTCTCAGAATGCCGAAACTATTTTCTATTATTGCCTTGTTCTTTTGTGGACACTGTTAAATCTCTGCTCGACGTTATCCTCTGGATTTCTATGTAACGGAGGAATCAACCATTCTTTCAAGCCATAAGCACTGTTTACTAGCATTACAGCACCAAGGAAAGGCCTCCAACCTTCTTCAAATGTGGTATATACTGCCAAATTTCGTAACATGCACACTGGAATCATGCACATTGCCGGGCCAAATTAGCATTTGTACTGTAAAATGTATAATTGGGACCGCGTATCATCATTGTATTAAGGGAATGGTTTCCATGCCTGTCAACGTAAGTGTCTTTCTCTTCAGAAAGAGCATCGATATTAATAAGTATCCTATCTAAACAGCCACAAACTGATGGAAACCCTCCTTTCCGTAGAAAATCTCTTGCAATGTTAGCTGGTGCATTTTCAGTCCATCTCACAATGTTGTTGAAAATCACATTCATAATTGTTGTTAACTACTCTATGGACTGCTCTGCAAACAGTCGCTTTCGAAACCATGCATTTGCCCAATACCGTGCATTTCGGCACCGTTTCCTAACCAGTCCAGAGATACATGCAGTTGTTCGTTAGGTGAAAAGGTTTTAATTCATTTCGTCTGTGTTTGCAATGCACGACCAACGCTCTCCAATATATATTCAGCTTGCTCACTGGTCATACGAAAACATTCCTTGAATTGTAGTTCATTTAGCCCATTGAAATTTATTGTTCTTGTATCTTTTCCTCGGTATATCTTCATCACTGGATTCATTGCTTGATGAACAGAGGCCTAGAAGTTGCCGTCTAATCATTAACTAACCTCAATAATATTATATCAAAGTCGCTTTATCAATTTTGAGCTTTATGACAAAAGTAATCAGATAGATTTCAAGCAATTCAGTAACTGCAATTACAGACACAACTTTGTTCACAAGTATTTGATGGAGTTTGAAAAGTCAAATGTGTCTTTGCAATAATTTCATCTACTTCGGGTTCTATTTTTTGCACTTCGCTCATTACAACTTTTCGTGAAACAGAACATCATATTTTTTGCTGTCTCTGCAACGTTTCGCTTGTCAATTTTTTCTTTGCATTTTACAAAATTTGTTGTACGTGGAACAGAAACTTGACCAACAACTGTAAAGTAAAAAGTTGCAAAGTACGTTGGTGAAGCGGGCCCCTGGTTTATGTGGAATTTCGTTGATGTACTGTTAAACGACATGTTAGGGTTGATTTCTATGCAAACGTGCGATTTGGGTGAATAGCCAATTGAAGAACGTGTTTTATTACGTAGTACGTAGAACACGCAATAAAACACGCGTTTCAATTGGCTACTCATACAAATCACACCCAAAACAAGCAACGCAAGTTTGCATGTAAATCAGCCCTTTTAGGTTACATTATTATTAAAATACAAGTTCCGTTTCAAATGTTTTCCGTAAGGCTAGAGAATTAATGAAAGGAACGGAAGTCACGAAAATTTGGAAGCTACTAGTAATGGCCGCAGGACAGTGAGGGCGCTGGTATTAGTGAGAAGAAAATGAATTGAGTGTAGTAGTTGTTGTGTGTTTGGGTAGTTAGAAAATTTGGCCTTCTTTCTTTGCTAGCGTGAAAAAATTCATTGTTACAAGAACGAAGGAAATTAGTTTCAGGTAAGTGATAATGATTTTCTTCAAATATCTATGTAGACTAAATTGAATTTCAAGCCTAAAATTTCAACTTTTGTTTATGTGCTTTGTTTTTCAATCGTTGACGTTATGTTCCTATTACAAATCTGAAGTTATATTATAATTTCGAATTCATAGAACACATGAAAAATTCTTGAGTTCATTATTGTGTCAGTTATAACATGCAAGCTTTTATGTACGGAAAGAGCGTACTGGTGGTGAGAAAACGTTGGGTTTTCTGAAATCGATATGATGAATGTGTGTATCTGTCGATTGGATCGGAGTAACATGTGTAAGCAGGTAGTTAATCAATTGTTAATGAGAACAATTCGTGCTTATCATGCGACATTTTATTTGTAAGTAACAGTAAGTATTTTTGTACACTGTTTTCGCCATCATCAGGAGCACCAAGCGTTATTACTGTTTTCCAAGGGTTCGGAAAAAATTATGTGCATAATGTTACACGATTTAGAATCGTTGCAATGTTTTGCCACAACTCGTAATCGGGTATGAGATGGTAAATCATCTTCCATCAAAGTCTAGTTATTTTATTTCGTGCCTGTTGACCACTGCAGTTAGACTTTAGAACCCCCACCCTCTATTCTTCAGTTAGCGTCAGTAGACCATTTAGATTACATTTTAGAGGGTTACGGTAACTGGTACATCCTGTACTTTATAACTGCTGGTTTTAGGTTAGTTTGCGTAATTGTAAAACAGTTTTACTGCTTATGTAAGGGTTGGGTTTATATTCATTATAGCCCTTGTATGCAAGGAAAATAAGTTTTCACACGGTATTTTCATGCTTTTCCATTACCCCTGCCATTACATTATAGTAATTAGTACCAGGGTTGGCTGGTTTAAACCAGATGTTTTTTTAAATGCCTTTGTTTAAGTAAATAAAACTATATAGGGGTTAATTATAGTAGTGACGGACCAATTTTTAGAAATTTACAGGATGAATTGAAATAATTGTGTGATGTTTGTGAGTTATGGGAGCAAAATAGTAATGTTATAGCACATAGCTATAACTCCGGCCCATCTTTTAACATACATGCTCGACCCCAAGGAAAATAAACCGGAAGTGCACATAACTTCGGAAGAGAAAAGAATTACTCTGGAATTTGCTAACGAGCGCTACCCTGATACACTTCTAGTACCTCAACAATTGTAAAGTTTCAAGCAAAGTCACCACCATTCCAGCAGACCCTTTTTAGCCCCCAAGTGACAGCGAATGTAACCACTTATGACTGGTGGAAGAGTCACAAAACAGAAATAGATAAGTTCAGTGACAAAGTGTTCCCCATAATCGATCAGTTGTTTACAGCGCAGGTGTCCTCTGCAAGTGTAGAGCGAATCTTTTTATCGTTTGGTCTGATTCAATAAAAATTTCGCAATAAATTAGGCTCCATACTCTCGTACTCGTGGTAATTTGGCTTGTAGACGAATTAAATATGTACGTGAGAGCTAGAACACAGTTAGTCCAATTTTTGTATATAAAAAAAAAAAGTTTTGTATGGCGTTGGGAAGACCTTGTATACTGGTTGCTCGATTCGTGTTGTGAACATGTTAATCATGGCAATAAGTCTATTATGTAGCTTGTCCATTTAGTTTCTATGCGAAAGGGAGGTTTCTTTTTTTTTCTCTCGAAAAGAGGGTTTTGTGGCTTACGCGCTTCAAGCTCTTTGGGACAGAAATATTAAAGTTACTGAACTCGTGAGTGATTATTCACCTCCAGTAGGTACTCATAACCATCCACCTGCCCAATGCCATCTAATTTTAAGTACACGTAACAAGTGTCTTTTATCGTAATATTTAGTTCTTCCGCACACACTTCTAAAGCTGGAAGTGGCAATAGAGCGAGCTTGCAACAGAGTTCCATTTATATTGAAATTCTGTGGTAGCATACGTCTTGCGCCTACTGATCTTTGCAGCGGGCGGTCTATGAAAGTTTTGGGAGAAAGAATAGATTCTTAAATTGCACAGGGTCAGATTTAAACCCAAGTTTCTTTTTAATTTTATTTATGGTCTTTAGGCATTTAAGGCTCAGGCCGGGACTATCTTGCTAAGATATCATCTTTGGCAAGCCACCCAGCACATAACTTAGTGGTATACCGAGTCCAACGAGCCCTATATGAACGCCGTGGTCACGCTACCCGACCACTTGGCATCCGAGCGTCAGAGTTGTTTGAGAATCTGAATGCAGACCGCCCAACTGTCTGTCCTGTCCGTTTTAGTCTCCGTCCGCCGTGGACACTTGCCGGCCCACGGATTGATCTTTCTTTGTCAACCCTTAAGAAATCGGAGACATCCATAGTTGAATTCCAGCAACGTTTTCTTGCCTTACAGAGTCAGTACCCACGTTTTATCTCAGTTTTTACCGATGGATCCAAATCGGATGAATCTGTTGGATGCGCGTTTGTTGTAGAAGGGGAAGCCCGTCAATTTTGTCTTAATCCCAAAGCCAGTATTTTTACTGCTGAGCTATATGCTCTTTTAAATGCTTTGGATTTTAGTCTTGTTCATGGTTTCAACCGCATCCTTGTTTGTACAGATTCGAAGAGTGTTGTTCAAAGCCTCGACAATATGTATTCGAAACATCCGCTCGTGCAAGATATTCTCTGTAAGACACACGCCATCTGCTCTGCTGGTAGTGAGGTTGTCTTTTCGTGGATACCAAGTCATGTTGGTATCCATGGCAATGAATTGGCAGACGAAGCTGCTCGTGAGGCCTCTTTAGGAGCTAACATTGATATTCAGCATGTCCCATTTCAGGACATGATGATATATTATAGGCAGGTTACGCGGAATGAATGGCAGCGACGATGGGATGACGTGGCTGTTAATAAACTGAAAGAAATTAAGGTAACTGTTGCTCCATGGAAATCATCTTACCGAGATAGTAGGCGTGAAGAAGTCCTTTTATGTCGTCTACGTATAGGACACAATCGCCTGACACATGGTTATTTGTTACGCCGATTGGATCCTCCACATTGTACTAATTGCAATGTGGTTTTAAGTATTCGTCACGTGCTTTTAGATTGTCCCGGATATAATCATCTCAGACAACGTTATAACATCCCCAATGACATGGCGTCATTGTTAGGTAATGAACCAGGTATGTTGCGGAGAGTTTTTAGTTATGTCCGTGAGACAGGTTTATCTCCGTCTCTCTGAGATGATTATGTCAGATAGCTGTTAAGTTTTATGTAGTATTATTTTATATTGTGAAGGCCTATTTACAGCCTTCACATTTTTAACTTTTATGCTAAAGACAATATACATCTTTAGTTTTTAATACGATTTTATTTTTCTGAAGAGCTTCCATCTTCAGCTTTTATCATTTTAGTTAACAGCTATTTTTAGACGTGACAAAGATAAGGGGCTTCCCCCGTATCGGGACGGGCGTAAGCCATAGTGCTGTTACCGCCCATACAATTCATTTTATCTTAGCTCAGGCCGGGATAGGGGAGGAGAAAGGATACGCGAAGGTGTCGGCCAGGGTCTATGATGAAGATGCCATCTCGGCATTTACCTGGTGTAACGGAGGAAAAACCTCACTCAGGATAGTCGGCTGCTGGGATCGAACCCACGAATGCTACGCTAAGGCTCTACCACTGAGCTACGACGGCTCGGTTTTAAACCTGAGTGTCCTGTAACTTTGGTAGCCTTTCGCCAAAACAGTGTGTATTTTCAAGATAAGCCCCGTGGGTATACCATTCATACTGTTTGCATTGCAGGAACATACCAAGATTAGGTTAAAACTTGACATAAGTATGAGAAGCTCTAGGCTAGATCTGTGTCAAAAGTCTCTTTTACGCACGATCACGCATAAACCTGGGTTCGCTACAAGAAAGTCGAATGAAGAATTTCGCCTCGATTGAGGTAGTTCGATACAGGCAGTGGGTGTTAACAGGCGGCATGTAACCACTTGATGAGCCCTTTGTGGCTTGCTGATTCTGAAGGATAAGATACTTGTATCGCGACTCATTCCTTTATAATGAAAATACAGTCTAGTAATCGGAAAATGAATAAAAGTTATAGAGATGTTCTCGGGATATCAGCCAGATGAAGTCCGACGATAGAGCCGACGTTTCAAGAACATTGTTCTCATCTTCAGGGCAAATGTACTGAGACCAGTTCATGCGTACTGTATATAGGAACGGTAGGGGGCGGTCGTTTTCATGTATGCTTTCTTTATGACTGCTGTCCAAGTCTGACTAAGTTAAAATCCTGTATCTCTGTTGACATTATTAGGTTTTTGTAGAATGGGAAGAGATTCTTTTGTCATCCTATACCAGTAATTAGAGCTCTTGGAGATAATTTTAGTTTCAGAAAGTAAAATTCTATGTCCTTCTGTTATGCTGTGTTCTGCCAGGCCTGATTTCTCCGGAGAAAATAGCTTTCATGCTCCTTGCATCGATGCACGTTTTTCCGTCTTCGCAAGGAATGCAGTATACTCCTGGTGTCTTAACGGTGTAGATCATCCCCGCCATCTTGGTACGTACTTTCCATTGATTTACATGGGAATTGTTTTACTCGTCTTTTATCTTTCAGGAGCATACTTTTAACTTCTGTTTTCGCCCAGTTTATCGTCATGTTCTCTTTTTACTCATGCTATTTTATAGAAATGCAATATTTTATACACGAACAGTATAATTTCCCGTTAACATGTTGTGATTTATATAGCAAACTATTAATAATACATTATGATTATATATTTGAAGAAACTTCACAAACCAAAACTATACAAGAGTCAAAGTAACCACCAAAACAAATTTTGTGAAAGCAGAACTCAAATACTCTACTTCCAAGAGGCATAAAATGAGTAAAACAATTCCCATGTAAATCAATGAAAAAGGTCATACGAAGATGGCAGGGGTGATCTACACCATTAAGACCCAAGTCGTCTTTAACTGGACGAAGTAGGTTTCTGATTTTTGACGTCGGTCTGTGAATGGTTTTTATGCTGTGTCTCCTCAGGATTCTTGCAACCTTTCCAGAAAATTTACCAGTGTAGGGCAGGACTGCAATATTGAATGGATCTTCAGTATCTGGGGTGGTCTTCATCTAGCTGGAAAAGGTCCCTTTTAGGGCCAAACGAATGTCATCTTTCTTGTATCCATTCTGCAGTAAGGTCTTCTTGAGATGTGTAAGTTCCTTAGGTAGGCTTCCTTGGTCTGAGATGGCTTTTGCTCTAAGTGCAAGTTTGCTGATGACTGTATTGGGTTGCGATTTATGGTGAAAACTGTTTCCATTAAGATAAAGGTCGGTATGGGTAGGCTTCCTATAAACACTGTGGCCCAGACTTCCATCAGGCTTGCGACAAATGAGGATGTCTAGAAATGGTATGCAGCCCTCCGTTTCTGTTTCCATGCTGAACTTGATGTTGCTGTGTTGGTTGTTGAGAAATTCAATGAATGACTGTAGCGCATTTCTACCATGTGGGCAAATGACAAATGTATCATCGACGTATCTATAAAAACATGATGGTTTTAATGGTGCTGATTCTAGTGCTTTCTGCTCGAAACTCTCCATGAAGAAGTTTGCCACTGCTGGTGAGAGAGGTGATCCCATGGCGACGCCGTCTGTTTGTTCATAGTACTTTCCGTCGAAGAGGAAATATATGGAAGTTAATGTTATCTTGAATAAATCTACAATCACCGGCGGGAAGTGCTCGCTGAGTAAAAGCAACGTGTCCTGTACTGGAACCTTGGTAAACAGAGACACCACATCGAAGCTGACTAGGATGTCGTCTGGAGAAATACGTATTGTCTTCAGTATTTCCACAAATTCATATGAGTTCTTGGCGTGGTGTTCACACTGTTTCACCAACGGTTGAAGAAGAGAAGTGAGGTACTTGGCCAGACAGTAAGTTGGGCTTCAATTGCACTGACAATGGGCCTCATTGGGATGTCAGTCTTATGTATTTTTTGTTGTCCATACAGTCTCGGTGGTTGGCAGTTTTGTGACGTGATTTTCTTGCGTATTTCTTGTGGCAAGTTTGCCTTCTTCAGAAGGGTGGCAATTCTACGTTTAATACTGGCGGTGGGATCTTTCTTGAGTTGTCTATAGGCCGAGTCGTTAAGTAAATCTGCCATCATCTTCTTGTAGGCTTCAGTAGGTATGAGTATGGTGGCGTTTCCTTTATCTGCTGGTAATAAAGTGGTGCTGGTGTCTTGACGAATATTCTTAAGTGCTGTTCTTTCATTTTTTGTGATGTTAGGTTTAGGCAGTTTGGCCCTTTTTAGGGCCAAATTTATGTTCTGGCAGATTTCTTCTACTGGTAAAGAATGTACTGCTTGTTCTATACTGGAGATTATATCTGCTGTTGGTATGTTATGAGGAACTGGAGCAAAGTTGGGTCATTTCCTTACTAACGAGGAAGTGGCTTGTCGGTAAGATTGATAATTACTTTGTTTCGAAAATGGTCGGGTATTTCTGGCGCTGTTTTGTGCAGACTTGAAAACTTCCTGCTTTGCTTATTTGTGGTCCTGCGGAGAAGTGATTCTGCTTGTGCTGTGGAACTTGTGTCAACCCAACCCCAATTAGAGGGAGCCAACAGTGCAGTCAGGAAATGGTATGTTGATAGAAGCTCTGTAATAGAGAGCATCTCGGGAACATCTCTATAATATTCGCCGCCAGGAAAGCTTCTATTCTTATTATGAATAAAAGTGTTTCTGATGAAGGATTGATGTTAATATTAATGGATTTTAATAAAAGCAGCATTTTGTTGTGGTGTTTCAAACTCAGAAGATCGATTGTTTTCATTTCTTATATCTCGATTCATCGAACTAAGTCTAAATTTAATATTTCACTGGTACTTTATAAAAATTGCAAGAATTGTGTCAGTATATGTCATCTTGAAGACTTTGTTTGCCAAATGCCTTCGAAAATCTCCTTGTTTAGGACATATTTAATTGTACAAGAAATACAGGGTGGTAACGTAACGCATGACAATTTTCGAGTGATGACAATATTTCTAACAATGTTGAAATATTGCTTAGTCACTGTGGTGGAAATTCTGCTGCGTTTTAGAGCTTTTTATTTCCAGTGCCACTACCAGTAGAGCTGAGGCGGTATGTAATCGTCAATGACTTCAAACATGCTCTAGCGAAAAATCCATATTCCACAATTGTCCAGTGGGTGTGCAAGAGATTCCTCAAAGGAAGTGGGCGATACCCAGAAATTCTCTCTCGAACTGAGCATGAATGTAGATGACATACCTAATCACCACCATTCTCTTTTATTGATAACAATTAGCAAAACGTTCGATGAATGTATGTAAAGCTTACTCCTGGTTGTGATGCAACCACAGGTCTTTTATTAAAATTGCTCAGCATTGGCACCAACGAATTATTGTTCATTGCTGGAAAGTTATCCCGTTCATGTTCATTTCGGCCCACATTTACTTAAAATTTCTGGGAGACCTTTATTTTCATTTGGAAATTCCTTATTTCCTTTAGAGAATTCCTTGCGCACTCATTGCACGATTTTGAAATATTCATTTTTGTATTGAGCAAGTTTTGATAGTGTTAGTTAGTAGTATGGGAAACATGAAGCTCTAAAGTTAATTTTCCCGCGTTTTCGGCAGCTCGTAGGCAGAATTTGCTCCACGGTGACTAAAGCTTTTTGCCTTTTATTTAATGTATTATCACTCCTCGAAGTTTGTCGGCACATTACGTTACCACACTATTTTTATGGAGTCTAGAATATGTTAACTGCCGGTACTGCTAGTGAAAGTGATATTACAGCAGCAATCATACACTTATTGTAAGTTTACAATACATAGGTCATACTACTAGTTAAATACAAGTCTATTGTTCTTACGATGAGGTTTCGTTTGGTCATGAATCGAGGTAACGTTGTGTGATTATTTTATTTCTTTGCTTTTTTTTTATATTATAAAGTACAAGTTATTACGTTATTAAACCAATTCTATTTTTATACTTAGAAACATTGGTCATTTCGTAATTTAACATTTAAGTGCAAGTATTAACAATAGAGTTGCTGTGTCTCAGCTAAAGGTTTCATGTTATAAAACTATATTATGAAGAACATGAGCGCGTGTGCGTGGTAAAAGTATGGATATGTAATCGGAGAAGGAGTTATCTCGTCTGTAAATATTATGATGATTGGTCAAAACGGTGGGTGTGAGCGGGCATTTGTGAAATGTTTGAACTGCTTTATGATGTCCGGATCTCTTCATACCGGAACTGCGTGATCATAGATGAATGGGACAAAGGGTATCAAAGCAAGACTCACCTTAAAAGTTTACCCTTCGTAATTTAGCTTTAAATACATGAAACTTTTCTCTCTTTAATCTGGGAGCTTCTTCTGGCGCACACGAAGATTTGTTTTAATATGGACATGGGTAGGGAATGTTTATTGTCAGGGCTCGAAAAATCCCTTTCGCCACGGCGACTGGATGTACGAGTCTGACGCCTAGCATCTTTGACGTTGGTATGAATTAATAACAAATTAAAATAACTTCGTTATACGTTGAACCTCAAATACATTTAACTCCGTTGAGTTTCCGAGTGTTGTTTGTTTATATCCCTTGTACACCGAGACGTTAACCAGGCAGTTAACAGAACAAGTGTGTGCTTTGTAGAACTTATATTGCTGTAATGTTAGAGGGATAGGCTGTACACTAATGTAAGCTTGTACTTTTAATGCCAGTAACTAAAATTTAAGGCGACAACATTGTAGGCGTACGATCAAATTGTATTTGTTTTATTGTGGGGCCTACGTCAGAAGAAAATGTTTCGAGCCTTGTGTATTGTTATTTGTGAAATTTTCGTGTTTGGGTACTTGTGAGTGTAAGATTTTATTAAAGTATTTTTACTTATCTAAAAAACTGACATTTTTGGATTAAACTGCTTTTGTTACCAGATGTAGGAGAGAGTACTACTGTGTGTGTGTTAGCACATGTGCGGTATTGATGCTTTGAACATGTTGATCAGACTGTGCATAAACTTCAGAAACGTGTACCATATTGTGAATCAGTACAGATGCTCATATACGTTTGTGAATAAGTTAATATATATATAAATAAATAAACCTAATCGTGCTGTGTCTTTAAGTGAAGGAGTGGTAGTCTATAGTCTTATTATTTACTTATCCTAAGTATTTCATCAGTGTGTGGGTTCCAAACCTTACATAAATTCCCTCCGTCAGTATTATGGACTTTCTTTGATTATGCAGAAATTTTCGAAACGGCCCTTTCTAAGTTCTACGAATTACCCTGAAGGGGATGTTGCTCTGATCTCAAATGTTTGGAATGGCCAGATAACAGATTTCACATGGTTGTAGTCCCTTTCATGTTTGCTACTTCGTACAGACAGGCAACTTGTAGTCATACCAATATTTTTCTAACACATTTACGTATTACTTCATAGACTTTTGATTTTTGCTTATTATCAGTGAAGTTATTTGTATTGCGTGTATGACTTCCAAGTGCTTTGGTTGCACACGATGCAGTATTTAATGATATTCTTATTGAATACTGTCTTTAATTGTCGTGCCCTTCTAGGGAAAATGAGCATCCTAACGTATTCAGAATCATTTGTATTTTAAGCGCGTATTGTTTTGAATAGTCTGATTTACACCGTGAACCTATCTGACTGTGTGAATAACCATTGTCTGAACTTGTGTGAAAGATACGTTTGCTTTCTGTGTCCAATTCTGGGGTTCGCAACAAATTTTGTAAAGGAGAAGGTTTTTTTCCAAACATTACCTTTCGAAATATGCGAGTTGATGGATGTCAACCGTGGACGCTACCGTGGTTTGAAATTGAATTGTTCTTTCTGTGTATTAAGAGGTTGAGGTAACCTCGTCAACTGGCCTTTTTTAACTCGTGAGTGAAAATCATGTATACGACCTTTCCAAACACTCAGCATCATTGCAATATCAAATTGTGTCTTCCAAGTAATTCATAACGGCAACAACTTCAGAGAGCGTTTTGAAAGCCTGCTTCATAAGCTTAAAAAAAGTTTTAAGAACATTTAAATACTGACTGAGGCGATTTGCATAAGGCTTGGTTTGGTTCCCTTTGCATTGATGAAATAAGTTACGATACTTACGCGAATAATGAGTCACGGTGGCGCGTCTGACTACGAAACTGGCGGCTCGGGTTCAAATCCCGTCCAGGACACTGGAGACTTTTCTCTCAGTGTTCCTATGCCTGGCGCTCTGAGGTGCCCTCAGCCCCCTATCAAATAAAGTACCAGAGTGTCCTTGGAATTCCTGGGCGCCTTGGGAAGGTAAAGGCGTTCGAGCGTGGGACTGACCACCCCACCTCACTTCGTACCGTAGGTCAAGAATATGTGGAGCGCTACCTCCACATCTCCCATGCACCGTTCACGGCGCGTGCGTATCGCACAGGGGATAGCTTGACCTTACTTACGCCAATAAGATTCCCTATAAGATCACACCTTCACTTTACACTCACCAGTAACATTGAGTATTTCAGCACTTGTATTTATTTATGATACGGTACACGTTTTGAAGTTCATGCACCGAGAAATAAAAAATAACTTCAAATTATTGCGTAACGAGTGTAAAGTAACGATCTCTAACGTTAGACGGGAGCACTACCTCCATATGTGTCTAATGTATTTTTATCGTTGTATGAAATTCCAATGCTCCTCCTATAAATTCAAGCCTAGAGAGTTCTAACTTTCAGAGAAGGAAATTCATAATTTCAAGAGTTCAGTCGGTGTCGATTTTTTATTTTCGTTTTTCTTCATTGTTGCTATGAATATCCAGACCTATAACAATGAAGGTCTTTCAACAATGAACAGAGAAGAAAGGAGAAATCACCACGATAGAACTCCTGAAATGATTATGACCTTCCTTTGAAAGTTTGATCTCATGGTAGAGGTGGTTGTTTATGCTAATCTTAACGTGTACAAACATCACTGACTGGCAGATACGACAAACGGCGTAATTGTCCGTGGTTCCACCAACATGCCATCCGTTTTCCCACCCTGCGCTTTCATATGGGGGCGCTCAAGCATTCCCATGTCAGAAACGCTTTCCAGACGGTCGAGTAGTAAGAAAACTAATTTTTACAATTGGATTTCTAGTGACGTCCCTTATTTTTATATTTGTGCCTCTGAAGTAAAATGCACTTTGTCCCTTTTCGCAAAACTCGAGCTCAGTGTATGAATTTGTTGGTGTGAGCACGGTCTTTTACTTTTTTGCGAAAGCGTGTAGTGTTATCAATTGCCAAATCTTCTAGGAAACAAACAATGGAAGAGCATGCTCAAATTTACACAACTATGTACTGATGTCGAGTTTGGCAAGAAAGTGACATAGTGCAGTTTACCTCCGAGGTACAATTCAGTTTCAGGTATTAACTCAGCCTGTATTAGTGGGTTACCAGTCGTCACTCCGGCAAGAGCAAGGTGTAATAGTGATTTAAAGAGAATATAATTTCTGTTTCATACAGGAAGGTCTTCCATATTTTAAAGCAGTTGATAGTTGATACGCGTAGTTCTATCAAGTCCAAAGTAAGATAGCTTGTGCTGTTTTCTTCTTTAATTTGATAGTAATAGTGTTGACGTGAAAGAATAGGCAAGGGCTGAACCTGAAGATATTAGTGTATTCCAGATTAAGGTCTTTTTTATATATATACTTATCACTGTTATTAAGACTGCGACTCATTTCTTTCCAATTATAAAATTGAAAACAATGAAAAAGATTTATTTTAGGATAAATTTCATGTTATCAAGTAACGGCGGCCGGTGTGAAGCTGTCTTAGCTGTAAGATTTTTACTCATCACTTCTCGTGCGTATAGAAGACCGCTAATCTCTTCAAGTCGGCGAAGATAAACACCTAAGAAGAGTGTGGAGATAGATATGTTTTTATATTTCGGCTCGAATTCTGAGCAGTAGATGCAGGAAACTGTTTTACGGATAAGTCGAGCATGTAAGATTAATGAGCTTTTGTTAATTAATGTAGCTTCCTGCTTCGAGACTGATGGTCGATTATTCTGCAAATCATTTGGACACCCGTTACAGTAAAATTTGTTAGGTTTATTTGTCATTAATTTATTTAGTAATTACGTGTGGGATATGTCGTACATGTTGTTTACAGAATTGTTGTATTTGGTATTGATGTGGGCAAATATGCATTTTTAGGTCCTTTACTAGCGAAGCTGTTGGAAAGGGGACCTTATAATCCCGCTCATTGACTCTGTTCGTCTCCAGAAATTAAATTTCAAAGGTGATTGAGGTGAGCCTGGCTCGACTAGTTCAGATCCGCCGATTCTTGGTTGGTGCAGTCGTTCAGTGTTTCAAACTCATAAAAATAAAACTTGTTCGAGTTGCTTTCATTCCGTTAGATCTGTCTCTACCAAAATCTGTATAAACATTGTAGTAAGCATATTTCTTTTTATAAAATTCAGTTTTTCATATTGCATCCATTACTGTGAGTGTCACCCAGATGTCAGTACTGCCAACCTGTTCTACAAAAATGAATTTTTGTGCGCCTGAGATGCTATCACGGAGCCTTCTCGATTATTACTAGACTCACACCGTTACCTTTTTTTTTTCAAGTATTCCAAGTTTAATGCACCAAAAGTTTTCTGTATTATATCGCCTGGGTTTTCTGTGATTTTCACAAGGTGCTAAACAAGCTGTGTTGTCTTCTTCTTTTTTTTTAAAATCTTTGTTCATGTCTTATATTTGAGTGTTCTTTTGCGCGGAGGTTGTGGTGTAGGAGTAGTGAACAGAGTTTTCCACCTACATCACGCCAACCGTGATCATTTGCGAAACATTTGAGCTAGGAGATTGCCGTTCACTTTTCTCTCTCTCTCTGTTCGTGTGCGATTGTAGACAAGTTGTTTTCGCAAGTCAAATTAGCGAAACCGGGTGTAGAAGCATGCAGAGCAGTGAACATATTAAAAGCGGTTTAGAGATGTAATTGATAAATACGTACGGGATCATAACTGATGAGTCATTCTAGTTTTTCGTTGGGGAAGACGGAACTTAATTCACCATGCATATTTGGGTATATTTTTCCGTTTTTCAATTCACCAATAAATATATATGGAGGTTTGATCAGATCGGAGAGGACTGTTGATTCGAGTGGGAATATATCCACATCCACTGCATTTTTTCGCGACGCTAGGAAATAGGAACTTCGAGATATATCCGTTAGCCATTTGAGTTTTAGCCTTTAGGCAACTTTGGCTTAGGCCGAGTGATTGATGTAGGGAGAATTGATGGAATGAAGAAAGTGGGAGGAAACGGGAGTACCCCGAGAAAATCAACGCATGCGGGTTTGTCCACCATAAGGCGCATATAGCACGAGCCGGGATCGAACGGTGGACCCTCGCACCAGAGTTGAGCGCTCTACCACTGAGCCACCACGGCCGTTAGGTTGTGCTAATAGCCTCGGGAGCCGTCTTAATTTGGTACTGTAGAAAAAGGGAGAATCTCGACCATCTCCAGTCTGTGTTATTAAAGTTGGGAAGCCTTGTATGACCACTGTGTCCATCTTTCGACTTTCAACTCAGGAACCACTGGGACTACGAAGGTAGTTTTCTAGGTGTCGTTCGAAAAGTCTCTGCGAGACGAGTTGAAAATTGCATTGATCATGATTTGGCTCATAAATCTTTCACTTGGTGCTGAAACCTGTTGATAGCATATGTGCACAATCCTCCGACTGGGCTCAGATCGAGATAGAAAAAGAAGTCGACCAGGATCTAGTTTAAAAGTAGCATCCCAGCTTCTGCCTGTGTGTGACAGGAAAAATTATAGAAAAACCTTTCAGGATGGTCAACCAGTGGCATCGAATCCAAGATCTTTCGAGTGCGAAACCAGCGCTCTACGAACTGAGCTACAACAACTCGGTATTTAACTTAGTGTACTTCGTCGTATATTGTAATATAATTTACATCTGGAGATGGAATAAATCGGAGATCGAGATCAGGTCCGTTAATCCGCTTGTAGTAAGAACGAACTGCGGTATTGATGTTAAGCGACTTATTATATAACTATATGAAGGTGATGGTCGAAGCCTCAGTTGATGGCTGCCGTGCATCAAGGTATTGATTATTTGGTAATATCCAGGTGAATTACGTTTAACCGATGTATCTGCCGTCCGACTGTTAGTTGATTGGGTATACTTTAGATACGTCAGAGCACTTTGTCAACCTATTGCGGATCAATTACATAAACCGTACTTAAATTGAAAATAATAATTTGTAATATCTTCAAGACCGGTATTTGTACCTGTATATCTGTTATACGTGTGACTAAATATTTTTGTTTGTGTTTTACAACACTTAGACCAGTTGTATATGAACGGGGAAAACGCAATGGTTTTGTCTCAAGTAACTGCACTTTCTGACAAAACCCATGCTTTTAGATATACTGTAAGTGTTTTCCCCGTTCGTGTAGAAGGTGCATTAGGGTTACTGCGCTTCTTGGTCCAAAATTCAAGTCATTAATGTGTCTTCTATTTAATGAGCCTCAAAATGTAGACGTTCTGATGTACGTTCGAGTAAAATAACATTTTCTGTATGAAAAAACAAAATTAATATTATTGTGTATCGAATGATATCAGATGAGACTTTCAGCTGCTGCTCTATTTTTATTTTGGAAGACAGGTGCCAGGTAGCAGAACAAAGACCGGTGACCAGAAACACCTGAAGAACCTCATTAGTTCTTATTTTCTCCTCCCGTTTTCCCCCTTAGAGCTGTTTCGGTGGAAGCTTCCGCGTTTTTCACATCGTTCCTCTTCGGAGGAGTCGGAGAGGCTACTTTTGATTCTAGTGCTGACATTTCTCGTAGCTAAAACCTTTGCAAAAAAATTGCGTTCAGTAAAATCACCCAAATCCCGCAGACAAAAATATACAAGAGAGGGCATAATATTACCGAGTGGCCGTGGTTCAGTGGTAGATCGTTGGCTTAGTATTCGGGAGGTCCTGGGATCGATCCCAGTGGCCGACCATCCTGACGGAGGTTTTTCTTTACTCACGCGAGGCAAATGCTGGGATGGTACCAACAAAATAACCTCTCGCCGTTACCTTCCAACATCTTCCCATCCTATCTTGGCGTGAGTCTTAGATGCCTAAAAGCCTTAAAATATTCTCAAGAGGCATAATAATGATCGAACCAGGCTTCAGTGTAATTAAGTCTAATTTCCATGTTCTTTTGGAAAATAAACAAGATGAAAAACTTCACAGCCAACGTTTGGGTTCTTACTTCGTTGTCAAGATCTGTTGAAAAGTTCTCGTGTCAATCTGTAGCTGTTTCGGAGGATACATTGCAAACAAAAGTGTTGACATTGATAGCATGTGGTAACATATACGTTTTGCACATGTGATACGCTGCTTACTCTTGATAATCTTTAATGTTGTTTTTGAGTATATAGTGTGAAAATCGATGACCCTAATCGTCAAGTGTGTGTGTCTACATGGAAATTACACGCCTCAGGATACACGGAGATATTTGTGTGCGGTGTGCTTAGTGCAAATAAACATTGACATAAATTACGGTAACACAAAAGAGGGGTACTCGTTATTGTGATATTAAACGTAATCTAAGACGCGTGGACCATAATATAATGTCTTCTGATGTGGTCTTGTGGCTGGCATAGATGCACAACAGTCCAAGAAGACTTCGGGGAGTAATTCATTATCATCACCTACATTAATGTTTAGGTTTCAAAGAAATTCGAGCTGCAGCATATAAAGAATTAATAAGCTTATTTTGACAAAGTTTAAGATGATTAATCAGCGGATTCAGGAGAAAATAAAGCAGTCTGGATCGTTTAGAATTTTTGCACATTGTAGTTTGAGAATTAACATTCTTGTAAATTTTGAAGTTAAAAAAAAAAAAGTCTGACTAATGACCATTTGAAAGATACTTTGGATACGTCTACTGTAAATACGACATAGCAGTAGAACAAACTCTCGTTCTTCTTAAGTCGACTAGCTCTAATTAACTTTCTGGGATAATTAGGAAATTAATCTTCCCAACTAAAGGATTTTATTTTATTATTCTTACGTTATTATATTTTCATTTTTAAATTTCTTTATAGCCTTTAGGCATCTCAGGCTAGATTTATAATTTCAAATACACGTATATCCATACCAAAAAAGTCCCTACAATAATAGTTGTTCGCCTGACAATGTCGTCAGGAGGAAGTTGAATATTACTTAGCCAAGAAGATATTATCTCCGTTTTTAACAAGGATATTGTAGGATGCATTGAATAGGATTGCTTTTTATTTTCCTTTTTATCAAAACTAACACTAGATGCTTAGAAATAGAGAGAGGAATTAGTGAGAAAAATCGGGGAAGAAAACAGAAGCAGGAGAAATGAGACAGTAAGCTTATATATGTACATTTTTCAGGAGGGTTATCAGGGAAAGCATCAAGAATATATAAATCTTGTCGTTGTAGGTAGTCAATTCTGCAACAAATTTGAAAACAAGATGAAATTTTTCGGCCTTCAAGGACAGTTTTCTTGTAAACAAAAGAGTTTCTCTAACCATATTTAGTAGATGTTTTTTCTCTCCAGTTTTACTACCTCGAGGTGCACTTCACATGGCGCCATTTTGATATATCCGCCCTGTATACATGGGGAGTTTCGTCGCAAACTTCAACTAGTGTTGTATCTAGATTTTCTTGCGCAACAATTTCATATATACCTGAAAGACACATTGGTGGTGGTGGTGATGATTTATATTCTGCCAGGAAAGGTCTCTGGTCAAGGGAACCCATGGTGGTGTGTTCATCCGATGAAAATAACGTCCGGACAACTTAGTTTTAAGTCTGCGGTGATCCACCTGTTTCCGCACGGGGAATCGAACCCGTACCTCCTTGTTCACAAAGCGACGACGAACCAATCGTTGTTTTTTCCTTCGGTCTTTAGGCATGCAGCTCTGGCTCAGTTCTATAGGGGAGAGAATGTGGGAGGTAGCGGCCATGGTCTTATTTAAGGTACTATCCCAGTATTCGCCTGAAGAAACTGAGAACATCAGTCAAGGTGGTCGGACGGGGGTTCGAACCCACGTATTGCCAATGTGAAGTCCGCGACGTTACTGCCTGGAAACAACAGTTTCGTGAGTTACTGGAATATCAGATTTACCGAGTAGCTATGTTGAGTTACCTTTGTTGTTGAGGAAAAGTGGACTGCAATAAATCGGATTTCTTTGTTTCAGGCGTTTTATGTGTGTGGGATTTTATGCCGAGCGCAGCATGTGGTGGTCTATCGTATCTTGCAGCTGACAATATCAACACTCTTACGTCATGAATCGTCTGAAGTTAGTACCTTATAGAGCATGCGCAGGGGCGTTGGCGGGAGGAGTTCGGTCATTGGGATTGTGTGTGTGGTTGGATCGTCTTATGCTTGTTTTTACGGGAAAAGAACCGTGTTGAGTCTTGAGGACGTGACAGTGTAGTCTCGCCTTGTGAAGAATGATTTGAGGAGTACCATTGTAGTAGTAGTTAGTGCGTGAAATATGTTATAGGAAATTATTACGAACAATGAAGTAATTGTGTGTAATCGAGTGGGAGAGAGGGAGAAATAGCTGTTTTCTAGTTCCTGTTCACGGGGTAAGTTTTCTGCTTCTCTGTCCAGTCTTCCGAAGTTGATCAGCTGTGGCCGTTCTCAGACAGCAAGAACAGTGCTTTGTACCATCTGGGAGAAATATCGATTTTTGTTAACAATTAAAGGGTATATAAATTTACCTCTTATTTATTTTAATATATCTCCACTAACTTGAGTTTAATTTATTATACGACAATATTAACTTTAATTTATCTTTAGTTCCAAAGC
>JAGDQP010006170.1:0-38830 GCA_022664845.1 Lepisma saccharinum | reverse complement strand
TTAGTTCCAAAGCAGTCTACTAGAACATTTCGTAGTTAACCTATAAATATATATAGTTGAAAGTAAAGGGTTAATGTAATAGCTATCAGGTATTCCGTAAGTTGAAGCCTTGGTTTTACTTTCGTCTTTCCTTGGAAGTTGTGTTAATCCGTAGTGGGAGATTTTGTTTTTGACGTTATACGCTTTTTGTATTTCTCTCGTCCTTTAATTCACTGGTTTCTAATGTGGTTCTGCTTCAAGTCAGTGATGATTTATTGCTCCGACCACCCGATCCCTGTTTTATCAACGACATACACATTACTTAGTTAATTAGAAGGGGTAATTGAGACGGAGCAATAAATCATCACTGACTGCGACGCTGGCTGGTCCTTTAATGCAGTGTTTTTCAATCTTTTAATATTCACGGACCGGTAAACTATAGGGAAAATCCTTCAAGGCTTGGAAAGGTGGCAGTAAATTAGATATTTATTCTGCGTTCAAGAGATGTTTTAGATTCTAGTTGTTTTGAAAATGAAATTTAAACTTTAATATAAGTTTTAAACTACCGAAATCTACAAAGTAGGTGATAAATAAAGAAATGTATTAATTTGCCGAGGAGCGGTACAATAGTTCCGCGGACCGGCTGTTGAAAACCACTGCTTTTGTTCTTCGTACGGCACGTAAGCCAACAAGGTGTTAATTTCTCCGTGGAGTATAGTTTGAATTTAATTTTTAAGGCGTTTAGGCAGCTTTGGCTCAGGCCGGATGATGATGATGGAAGAATTGGTGTACTGGAGAAAGTGTGGGGAACGGAGAATCCCGAGAAAACCCACGCACAAGATGTTTATCCACCACAATGTTACATGGCACGAATCGGGGACCCCTTGCACCAGAGCTGAGCGGTCTACTACTGAACCACCGCGGCCTGGTGGTCTTATTCTGTTTATAAACTGGTAGAAAGGAAACGAGCTGTACAAGTGGCGTTATAGGTAATCATACCTGTATAAGAAAGGTTCACGGTGCATGGAGCAAGTGTATGAGATTAATTGTATGGGCAGTAACAGTAATGGGAAATGTGGAGCTAGCGCTCCTCGTGTCCAGTGTAGAATTCCGCAGGGTATAGGTTTAGACCCAGTCTTATTTTTAATATGTAGGCCTTAAAGCTTTTTGCGTAATCGAAAAATAATGGGCGTACGGGCTGTTTGCATTGTTACTGTCTTAATAGGGTTCCGAACCAACGGATTCAGTGGACCTGCGCCAGGATTGAACCTGGGACTTTAGGCACAGAAAGCATGTGTGCTAACAATTTGTTTTCTTTTGTGTTCTTGAGGCATCTCAGGCCGGAATAGGGTGGGGACAAAATAATCGGCTAGGGTGTAGTTTTGTAGGTAACAGCCCGGCATTTGCCTGGTGTGACCGAGGAAAAACTCTGTAAAAGCTGTCAGGATGGGCGGCCGCTCGGTATGCGTGCTAACTTAACAAAAAATCTTTTAAATAACAAAAGTTAAAAAAAAAATCTGTATTATTGGCAGAGGACTCCAAGCAATAACTTATCTCTCTGTTTTTTTTCGGGGTGGGGAAGGGTGGTGGTAGTTCTGAAGTACAATTATTTATTGAAGTTCTTAAATTAATTTCATAAAATTTGACACAGTCTGGAATAACTGCGAAGACATCAAAACTTAAATTTCGTTCCAGAAGTAGTGATCGAAACCGAAACTTGACATTTCTCTCCTTGTTTTCATTACTGCAAGACTCGTAACAGAAGAAAGGACGTTTAGACATTTTCACCAGATCGTTGAAAACTTGTGCGAGATGACTCAAGAAGCTAATGAACGCAAGGGCTTGCGAGACACTCGTATTGTTTACTAAAGGCAGCAATTGTTACGAAACAAATACCACGTGAGGGACATTGCTAATCAGTGACTATTGAGAAACGTACGTACTATACCTCTTTTTCATTCAGGCTACCTATTTTTGCCGATTATTGAATAGCTTACCAGAACTATTCCTCTGACTTGTGACGAACTTGGATCAATTGTTTTGAGTTTTATTACATACAAATGAATTTTTGTAATGTGTGCACATTGAGATTCATTACAAAAGAGAAATTCTGCTATGTTTTCTAGTTCAAAATAATGTAGTAGTACAGAACTTAAAGTATATACTCTGAAGCAGTAATTCAGTATTAATAATATTTGTTGCTTTGCGTACTTTGGAAATTCTTTCGTCCACCATTTTCTGAGTTTGAGTGCATATAGCTAAGTGTTACGTTCATTTCTAGGTAAAGATATTGAACAACTTTCTACCTCAGGCATTGTGTGTAAACCAGTGTTGAATTCAGAAATGTAGGACATTTTACCAGCACATCTATGAAGAGGACTTTTGTCAAAAGGACAAATTGATAAAATGTATATAGTATGCGCAATTATGCAGTTCTTCAGTATACAAAAGTAGAAGAGACACGATAAATGATCAAACTCCTAAAAAAATTAAAACTCTAAGTAAAATAGTAATTATAATTAATAGAAATAGCAAAATGGCATTGGTACAAGTATGAGTATCCAAACAAGAAAACTGTATGTGTCGTGCCGGTTTAGCAAGACTTTTCAAACAAACCAGCTATCCATTCAGGCTTTCCATTTAGTATTGTAAACCCTCACTTCAGACTTGTTTACTCTTGGTATAAGCAAAGGTAACTACTCGGATGAATTTTACTCGTCACAGTAAAAGAGAAAAAAAAAAACATCTTTCTCTACGTATGCCTGATATTAAAGTAAGAGTCTGCTTGGTTAAGTATAAAGTGTATGTTCTCGTAGAGGAATTTATCACAGTCTTGGCTAGTTACATTCTCCGATAAAATACAGTTAACATAAGCTTTCCTCTGCATAATTTACATATTGGATAAGAATTAAAAACAGTTCTTCGCGTACAAAAGAGAAAAGAAAAAAAGACACTTCGAGGCAGCTTCATTTACAAACCGATAGCTATAAGATTGCAGATACTGTGAGATCGATAGTCTGCTCATGTTATCGATTGGCAGTTTAAATGCTTGTTTTAGAGATTATTACTTGTATGTTAATTTCATATCTGTATGGACAGAGTACAAAGAAGTGAGAGCAGAACACTATCGTTTCAATAGACGCAAGGTTGATTGATTTAAATCAGGGTTGAAAAAATCACGATTGAACAAAGAAATTGTTCATTTTTTAAAATTTAAATCTATTTTTTGAGTTAAATCAAAATTTTTGATTTAAATAACTTGCAGCTCTGAAAAACCTACTATGTTAATTTTTCCTTTTCAAACACCTTAACCAGTAAAAAACTAAAATTCACAAATATGTGGTGTTCACTACGGATGATAGCCATGGAGAACAGGCAATTACAACTACTTAAGGAAGGAAAATAAGCGTTACTTACTTATGGTATATTTTAAAAATTAAAGTTAACATCTAGGAAACTTCTACGTTAATTTCTTCGATACAAGATGATTGAAGTGGCTTCACGGGGACATACACCGTAATTAAGTTCGAAAAAGAAATGATTTGCCATGTTTCGTACGTATCAGCTTTCCTTCTAAAATGACGTCTGTGTTTTCCTTGCTTCCTAAGCAATTGCAAATCTTATAATCTCAATTGGCTCCTTTCTCCAGTCTACATCTTCCTAACGAAATATTAATTTGCCTCAAAATTATACTATCAATTTGGGAACACCCTATGCCAATATTCCATCAAGTATGAGAGCTATTTGCAGCCGTGGTCGCTCAGTGGTAGAGCGCTCACTATTTGTCCGTGGGATTCCCGATTCGATCCAGGTTCGTGCCATGTAGGTTTTGTGGTGAACTAAAAGCTGTGTGCGTGGGCTTTCGTAGGGTTCTTTCGTTTCCTCCCACTTCATTCCGCCAATTTTCCCATCTTCATCCATTCGGTCTGATCCAGAGTTGCCTAAAGGCATGAAAGCTGTATGATGCAGTTAAATCAATAGTGGATACGCAGCTTTTCATTCTCATCTTTCAGTATACACATAGGTACACTTTATATTTCCATTGAGTATAAATTGCTTTTGAGCAATTTGTGATGAAATAAAATAATTTGGTATAAGTGCACACAGTAGGTAATGTTACAAAACAACAATTTTTGTTTTGTAAACAAAAACTGGATGTTCTGTTTTTTGTGTGTTCGTATAAAGTTGAGCTTTATGTATGCTGAAGAATGGAAATGCAAAGCTGTGTATCACTAATATTAAATCTCTTTCATTGAATTGAATTTTACCGAGCCGCCATAGAGCGTTGGCGTAGCATTCGCGAAGTCAGGTTCGCTCGCAGCGACTGACCATCCTGACAGGTTTTTCCTCAGTCACACCAGGGAAATGTCGGAATGGCACCTTCAACATAGGTCCTGGTCGACATCTTCCCGAATTCTTTTCCCTCCCCTATCCTGACTTGAGCCTTAGATTCCTTAAGGCCATAAATAAAATTCAAGTTTAAAAATTGAATTGAATTTTCTTTGAGGCCTATAGATGACTTTGGCTCAGGCTGATTAGCTGATGATGGGGGAATTGGTGGAATGAAGAAAGTGAGAAGAAGCGGGAGAACACTGAGAAAACCCGCTTACATGTTTGTTCACCTCAAAAGCCCACTTGGTACGAGCGGAGATCGAACCGGGGACCTCACATACAAGAGGAGAGCGCTCTACCACTTAGCCACCGCTGCCCCCAAATAGCTCTCATATGACAGCGTTCCGCAAACTATTTTCAAGTGCGGACCAGTTTTATTAGTTTGTTGGTTAAACGAGTCACTCTGCGCCTGCCCAAGAGCTTCGAGGACCATAATTTGCGGAACGCCGTCTTAGAGTGTTCCCAAACTGATAGCTAAAGCTTAAAACTCGCACCGAAATGAATTAAAAGTTTATATAGTCAAGTTCAGTCGTAGAACATTTCGTTTGGGAGAGTAGTCTAGAGAAGAGAGGCAATTGCGATTATAAAAATTGGCCATTACTTATGGAAAGAAGATGATGAAAACGCCATTTGAGAAGGGAAGCTGATTACGTAGAAATATTTTAAATCGTTCCTTTTTCGGACTTAGGGTGCATACACGACGTCGAAAACACATCATTTATCGTGTATCGACGAAAGTAACATAGAAGTTTCCTACGTATTAACTTCCATTTCCAAAAATGTTCCATCATTCAGTAACGTCATATATTCTTTCCTCTTCAATTTCACCATTGTTGTAATTGCCTATATTTCATGGCTATCTCCCCTAGCGAAGCGTAAAGTACACATCTTTGTGAATGTATTTTTTTTGGGGGGGAGGGGGGTCGTGATTATTATTATTATTATTTCAACCCTTGTAACACGTAGAGCAGGTCTAGATTTGCATGCCTTGGTCGCGCGGTTTAGTTTTTGGGTTTGAAAATAAATATTATATGTTCGTGAGTTCAATCTGTTCTCTCCAAATGATTTATGGAAGTGTTACAACTTCAAATGTATACGTATTTGAGCATGTCTGGCTGTCGCCCTTTAATATTCTACAGTTAATACACCTGAACAGAACTATTCAGTTAACCTATTCTGGACCTCGACTCCGGAGTAGCACTTGGGTCAGTTCTACAATCTAGCGCTAAACAACTTCTAATCAGCGTTAAGTTGAGGCCAAGTCTGATTTTGGCCAATGAGAGTACGCAAAATGAGAGTTGACCTCACGGTCGATTGTAGAACTGACCCTTAAGCACTCTTGTGAGAGGAAGACGAACTGGCCAGAGCTGTTGATTCGAGCTTTGCATTCGGGAGGTTCTGGGTTCCATACCAGCGATCCACCACTCTGACTAAGGTTTATCAGATCTTTGTCAGTCACACCGGTCACATACCGGGATGGTGCCTTCAACTTAATCCCGGTCGCATGCTTTTCGCCCTGACTTGAACCATAGATTCCTAAAGGCCATGCATGAAATTCAGTTTCAGAGGAAATGAACAGGTTTTTCTTCTTCTTAAGAATCTATAAGTGAAAGTCAAATACAGCAGTGCTTCATATATTTTTCTTTTCTTTAGAGGAATTATGTGAATTTCGTGATCAATACCACAACACATTTGTTTAGCCTCATAAACCATTGTTGTCACGTACTGTGATAACTGATAAGCAGTGTGAAATGGGCAGTATTTCAACTTCAGAGCACGAAACTCAGTGTAACTTCGTTATGTTGTGTATGTGCTCTTGTTCTTAGCTAAGAAACTTTGTGTGGGAGGCAGGATTTGAATATGAAGTGAATTTCAGAGGAGAGTTTTGTAGATGCTTTTATCCGCGGAAGCAATATTCCATTTTTCTTCCTCATTGAGTTTTCGTTATGAAAATCTCTAACATGTCAGTTACATCCATATCAGTGATTGAATTCAGTCTTGTTTTTCTCTTGAAGAAATATATTCAAGCAGTGCGTGAAAAGTTTTGGAGAAGAACTTTGAGAAAATCAGTTCCATAATAGCGAACAGCATCTTTGTTTCGATATCTAACGTGTAAAACTTACTTTTTAACTTATTATGAGTCGCCGTGGCTCAGGCGGTATCGCATCTGACTTCAAATTCCGGTCAGGACACTGGAGACTTTTGTCGCAGTGTTCCCATACCTGGCGCTCTGAGGTGCACTCAAGCCTCCAATCAAATTGAGTAGAGTGTCCTTGGGCACCTTAAGAAGGTAAAGGCGGTCGAGCGTGAGACTGACCCCCCACACTTCGCACCGTAGGTCGAGAATATGTGGAGCGCTACCTCCACGTCCCCCATGCGCCGTTCACGGTAGTGATCTACCCGACCCGACTTCTTTGCGTTATGGAATTGGTTGAAATAGACTTAGAGCGCGGTAAGTCTAGCGAATTGAAGACTACTCAGAAAACTTGGACTAGTCCGGCTGGCAACTTGGACCGAAAACGTTAACGTACAGCGTTTTAGCACTTTTTTTTTTTTTAAAACAAGGTTGAAACACCCTTGATTTTCGTAGGACAAGAAAGGAAAACGTACTGTACTCTTAAAAAATAAAATTGTTATTTTTAAAAAAATAATAAAATCGTCGGAATCGATCCGAGGACAACTGTCACACCAATCTGATGCTGTGGTCACCAAGCATGGAACCGGACACCCTAGCTGGCTTTCCAAGCGTTTTTTGTACTTAGTTCATCAGAAGGCAGCAGATGGCTCTAGTGAAAGGATGGGAGTTGGCGAAGATTAATTTACGGCGAAACAATCCTGGTACGTGATTGGCCTTCATCGCACTGAGACGACAGCAAAATTGCACCGAAATTAAATTTCAAGTTTGACGAGCTTCCTCGCATGACTGCTTGTTCCAAAAAGCTTGAATTAGGTTAGTTATAACAACCAAGCACTTATGCTGTTCGTACAAGTTTATTATGCTTAATACAATATCAAATTTGACAAGCTCAAAACAAGTGACTGATAGGCTTGTTACAAGTTGGCATGTTATTTGGGTAAGATATCATAGACGGGATTGGAAATTTCTGAAAACGTAAACCACTGTACTTACAGAAGGATTGTCTATAATATATAGTAGTATCTGCTCGCCCATTCCAGCCATTCATAGCATCGTGTGATTGGTTGGTGTTTGTTGAGTGGTTTATTGTCACTTAGGCACTTTTGTCATTTCCCAGGGAAATATGCACAGAGTTTTTTTCGTAATAATATCACAATTATTTTCAAGTCTTCACGCTATATATAGTTGTAAAGCTATATGTGTTTCATTGTTTCGAAGTCCTAAAAATGAACAGAGGACGTCTTTTTCAGTTCATGTAAAATTTATGTTGAATTTACCACACCGGCATTTTCCTGGCGTAACAGAAAAAATACTGGAGAAATGGGTCAGCATGGTCGATCACTGGTATCGAACCCAAGACCATCCAAATGCGAAATCAACGCTCTACCACCTAAAGGTAACATGATGTTGTTCCTTCAATATGTAATTGTGTTAAGCGTAACATGTGTTCCACAGTTGACGCAACTCTTCAGATGTAATAAATTCTGATCGAAACTAAACTTTTTTCATTGGTGGAATGTACCAAAATCCCAAATAACGTTTGTAGGTTTTGTCGTACAATGAGGAAGATGTAAGTTGTCATTTTCGTCAAAGTGGTCTCATGTGCAGACAGACACAATTAGTCAACCAATTCTAATAGTAGGAGAAGCATTATGAGTTTTTTTTTTTCCAGAACGTCCGTAGTGGTGTAAGTGGAAACAAGAGCATTAGTGTTAGTTTTCCAACATCGTAGAAACACTCATCTTTCGTGGTTTAAAACTTCTCGATATTTTATTATAAATGCAAGGTTACCGTAAAATCAGAGGGGGTAATGCGTGGTTATTAGTAGGAAAGTTCAACAGATAAAGAGGAAATCATCTCATTCCTTCTCTTCGATTTTCTAAGGATCTTGAGAAGATCCTAAAATTTTATTTGCTTACAATTTCGTAGCCTTTTTTAAAAATGCCCTGTCACGAATGTAAAACTGTAACATTTCAAATTAGGGAATTATCATACATACGCAGAGAGAGTTAGCGACAGATAGAGATAAAGATGTGGGTAACTATAGGTAAAATATCAACGTTCCTCAGAAAATAAAACAGTTTGGTAATGAAAACAACCTATTTGCATGATATACAGCGGATCAAATGTTTTCGTAATCATCACTAAAAATTTTGTTCAAAATAGTCACGAGTACCTACATTTAGTGAAAGCGCCAGGCATATGAACACTCCGTGAAAAGTCTCCATTGTCCTGTCCGGGATTTGAACCCTGGCCACCCAATTCGTAGTTACTCGCGCTACGCCTGAGTCACGGTGACTCGTATATCTTTTGAGTAGTAAATTTAATTAATACTTTATTATTTTCTGTCCAATTCTGAACTTCATTAGCAAATTGAATGTTTGTAAATGATTTTTAAAGTGTGTCATATACCATTTTGTTGTTATTATTATTACTGCAGACTATTACAATGAATATAGTAAACAAAAATATCTACGACCTGGTATAGGTTCCTGGAACAAAAGCAGTAACAGTGCGCAAATGATTGGTTTGAAAAGTGTAATGGTTCACATTGCTAATAAAATCGGAAGTTTGATTTCCCCCTACCAAATACTGACTCTAAAGAATGGATGTAGCTACACTTCTTGGTCAGTAAACAAGGAGGAAACAAGACTGATATATCGTAATGGTCTGCGGGAATAACAACAGCAACAACAGACTGATGTAGTGACAGACTTTAAAAATCATTTACAAGCATACAGTTTGTTAATGAAGTTCGATCAGAGTTGGGCAGAAAATAATAAAATAAAATTATAATTAAATTTACTACCCAAAAGGTATACGAGTGGCCGTGACTCATTTAGTAGCGCGTGTGACTACGAACCGAGTGTTCCGGTTCAAATCCCGACCAGGACACTGAAGACTTTTGTCGCAGTGTTTCGTGCAATGATTATGGAGGAAATTATACTCTAAATAATTCCCATTTCTCCTTCTGTACTTCTAATTTGTTTGTTTTCCATCTATATATTTTATTTTGTGTGACTCAGTCGCGGTGTAAAAGTCATTTAAAATTGTGAAAAAAGAAAAAAAAGTACCATAATTTAAAATATCTGAGTTGACGAATTACGTTCTTGGAAAAATTAACTCTTTTTGTAAAATGTTTAAAGAATTAACTCTATTTTATAGTGCAGATGTATCAATATCAAATGATCTCAGTTTATCTGGAAGAACGTACCGTACCACAAGACTACATCACAATATAATTGACCCGATACGCCAGTTTCGACCCGTGATCCGAGTGATTCTGACCCGAGTCGGGGCACGGGTCGGCTTAACCCGACCCGTTTGAGAGCACTAGTTCACGGCGGGTGCGTATATCGTACAGGGGATAGCTTTTCTTCTTTTTTTTCCGAAAATTAGTTTTTAAAAGAATTTGTTTTTTTCAAAGCTATTTGTAATACTTCATTCAGATTAATATAAACTTTTTGTCATATCTAGTGGTTCCGTATGGGTCAATTGGCATGGTGACTATACGTGCCGAATTTTAGGGATGTCTCTCGAAAGAAAAAAATATTAAAATTTTCGAATTTCTTCAAAATCTGGCAATATAATCTAATTTGATAGGGTCATTTGAAGTAAATTTGACATACATTTGTTTTGGTGTTTAACCAAAAATGTGTGGGTAAGGATTGATGTGATTTAATATTTTAATAGAAACCTGTTTTTCTTTGAATAGTGTTAATAGGCTAATTCATTCATTAGATACTATGAGAATTTCCGTGATCAGTTCCATTGTTTTCAAAGTCTAGATAATTTTTAATAAAAGACAACTTTTAAATTAAATTTATGACCTGAATAAAAGCAGTTCTTCAAATTACTCGCAAATAAGGAAAGAGGCATTAGATCCGGTGAGACCTGTCCCGAATTTTGACTAATAAAATTTAGTCATCCTATCTATATATATGCTTGATTTCAGGAACTGCTAACAGTGAAAATTGCCTTGCAACAGCTGACAAGAAAACACTTGGGCAGTTTGAGATTTAACATTATTCAAAATTTAAACAAAAGGGGAGGGGGACAATCTTGTTGTTTTATGGGAAATTAAGGTCAGTTAGAAAGTCGGCGATGCTATCTGTAGACTCATCTGTTGTGATGAAAAGTTGTTCTTGATCTTAATGCCATTTGTCATTAAAATTCTTGAAATTCATTTGGGAGGAAAGTTCTTTCTTTCATACACTTCCTTTTGCGTCACTGCTCGTCTTTATTGGACTTGCGGTCTGATGCAATCGACAGGCTTTAAATCACAAGTCTCGAAGGTTTATTTGTTGTCAGTTGTATGAGTGTTAGGACACCAAGTATTGCATCTACTAATTTACTTCAAGTGTATCCGAAGAAATGTTAACTTCAAATGTTCGGAATCCTATATTTTTGTTGTGTGGTTTGCGTGCTTGGTGTCGAAATAGTAGCTTTTGATGGAACTTTAGCATTAAATGATTGAGTTTATCACGCAAAACAGTTCTGTTGCTCAGTTCGTACCGGGTTTACACGCGATATTCTTTCTTAATCTGAAATGCTATATGTTTACGGGTTCCATAGGCAATTTCTTGTCTTTGACTTCAGCAATGTGTCATGTGAAAAAGAAGGTAGCGAGTCAGTTCAAGGTACCATTCCGTGCTTTGCCTAGTTGAGGAAAACTTCGGGATTGCCGGAGCTGGCCCTCATCCCGTATGCCGATTCATTGGTAACATCCTTCATCACTAGACCACGCTGTTTTGTATTACATGTGTTCATCAGATTAGAGTAGGTGTTTGATATTTATCCTGGCAAAAGAAAATATACTTACGTACAATTAGAATATTCATGGAAACGCACTACAGTAAGCAGATGAACATTACCAGTTTATACATTTCCTATTTATAATTATTTATTTTGGCGTACGAATGTTGCCAATAGCCATGTGCTAAAGATGACAGTTGATCGGCGATGGCACGATGAACCCTTCCAAGAGCAAACGAACTGCGTGGTCAGCCACAGATTTTGTGTTAAGTTTTACAAAACGTCATGTTTTGATATAGCTTAACATTGTTTTCTTAACTTGTGCCTTATCCGATTTGTAAAATATCTTCCGTATGAATAACTTTTTCGTCATTGTTACTTCAACTTTTATTATTTTCATATTTTGTGATATGTTTCATACACACAAAAATGTTGTTGTTCTTTACATCGTTACGCTTTTCTACGTTTCTTCGTTTGTTTTCCTTCTGTTTCTTCCACAAGTATGTTCATTTTGAATTGTTCACAGCTTTATAATCTTCCAGTTAATGTTTCAGTTTGTTGAAAAACGTTATAATCTGTAAATGTTATAAATTTGATTCGTGCTCCCAGCTAAGCAGCTTCTTCCTCTCTTCAGCATTTATTGGGTTGAGGGATAATTCATGAGCGTTTTTTAAAATTTGTTTAAAAAAAAACAAACTACAGCAAATCAATCGATAATATATCCTATGTTGTTTACAACTTCTTCCCATCGTTTGATAAGTTTTTCGATGGCCTTGGCGATAGAAATTTTAAGTCCTGTCTCAATAAATTCGTCCAAACAAGCCATCAATTCCTCGTCATCATTGAACGATAAACCGCGAAAGCCGTTCGAAAACGATCGAGAGAGATGAAAATCTGACGGCCTGGAGAATATATAGACGACGAGGCAGCACTTCCCATTAAGCGAATTCTTGAATCGCTGCTTTGGCCATTTTGGCGATGTGAGGATGGGCGTTGCTGTGTTGCAGAAGAATGCCATTTTGCCTATTCGGTCTTTTTCGCAGAATTGCTTCCTTGAGTCGGTGCAGACGTTGAACGTAGAGCTCCGCATTGTGTGTTTGATTACGCTCAAGCAGTTCATAATCTCATTTGGTCGACCGGTGAGTGATCCGTGCTTGAGGTCAAAATTCCTATCTTTGAAGCGCGAAAACCAACGGCGGGTGATACTTTGAGGCATCGCTCCTTCTGGAACACAGCACAAATCTCACGTGCGGTTTCGGCGACATTGAGACCTCGATTAAATTCGAAAAGCAAATGATGTCGAAAATGCTCAGTTTCTTCCACTTCACATTCCGTTTTGATGGTCTGAAAATACGCAACAATCAATAATTCTGCGTTCATTTTTTAATTTTAAAAAAAAGCTCATGAATTATTTCTCAACCCAATACTAGATTGATGTTTAATAAAAGTTTTTGAAAGGTATGAACCCTGTTTTGCTCGTGTACTAATTGCTGTACTACGTCCTTTCCAGGTACTACTGTTATTCTTGATTGAAATATATTTTGCTTGCAAGTTCACAGTCAGTTTTCCCATCATTACCTTTTTAGATAGGTTAGATCGTTTTCCACATCAGTCAGCACTAGATGTGTACATTTGGATCCAACCTCGACCTAGCGACGGGACTTTTGGGACTTCAACCTCAACATCGAATTTCAACCTCGCGTTTGAGGTCGAGGTCAAATGAGTTTTAACACCTCCTGTAAGCAGTAGAGTAAGATACTCAACTTATTTCAAACGCCTTTGATACAATTCGTTCTTCCCATGCACTATGGGTTGTATCCAGGTAGTTTAAAGATGCCTCAGTACTCCCCGTCTTTTTGTAAAAATAGATATTGAAAAAATATCGAACATTTGAGCAACTATTATTCTGGAAAGTTGGTTAAGAGTACCAATCGGGTGAACTAACCCACAATTTCAGTGCGTGTTTTCGATGAGAAATTTGAACATCCTGGTTATTACGTCACATTTTACGAGTTTTCTGATTTCTAGGTTAAAGGAAGCCATTTCAAAAAGATTTGGTAGGTGCTAATAAAAACAACGTCCTTAATATTCGTAAGACCTACAACAACCCATTTCTGATACAATTAATAGTGTTTTTAATTGTTGATTAATAAGTTCTTCTTTCTTAAATGCTCAAAATTCTTCATATGAAACAATTGTTGCGCAGGTGTCCATAAATTTTAGATATGAGTGTATGTTTATTATTAGTATTTGTATATCCACATTTTCATATCAGTTAGGGGAATGTACAGTTTTCGTGTAGACAATTTTTAATGTTATACATTATTATAGTCTTGGTGAGAGTCGAAATTCCCTGAATTTTTCAGGTTCTTTAGGTTTTTTTATTTTTTAATCATGGTATATTGTAATTGTGGTTATTAGAACCGTGATGATCGTAATGGATCCTTTTTGAATGAAAGGTAAAAACGAAACTGTTCCTTTAAGAAGCCTTAGTAGTCACACACCTTTTTAGTTTGTTAAAAATAACGGGAAAATTAAGAACATTTCTGAAATTTTCAGAAGCGACCACAGCAACACTCATTAGCAGCACCCACCAAATGAACTAATTCAGATTTTGAAACGATTTAAAGGAAACAAGAAATTTGAAAGTACGTATAACGTAATAACCCAGGTATTCGAACTTTTCATCGGAAACAAACACGTTGAAATTGAGGATTAGTTCATCCGATAGGTATTCTTAAACATTTTGGGTGTTCTCTTTTCAAAATATTATTGTCGCTTGTCATTTGTCCGTGAAGGACGGGAGTACTGAGGTCTCATAACTGTTTCCACTTGAATTATTGCATTTCGCATATCAAAGTTAGCAGGCGTTTGAGATTGTGTAGTGGATAACTTCATTTCGCGTATACTTTCCATTAAATCATTCAGCATGTGATCGATCAGTAGTTTTAAGTGAACATCATCGATGATAGATAATAAAAGAACGTGGGTTATGTGAAACCGAGTCTCCTGTCGATCAAGGCCAAGCAAATGTTTGTATTCCATTAACGTCCGAGGTTGACACAGCTATAACGGAACAAAGACATCGAGCATCCAAATTGCGGTTTGTTCCGTTACTTAAAGCCTGTAAATTACGAAAACTTAGTTAAGTCGACAAAATAAAGCGTCTCGCACTTTTTTATGAGCTAATGTAGTAACAGGGTCAAGTTCGTTTGCCCTTAAGGAGTGGAACACGCAATCTTATAATTATGGTTGGCTCAGACATACATGCGTCTTGTATCTGGAACCACTTTTTTTTTTTTAATCGGTCCTCTATGAAGATAAAGTAGTTGCTTCTGAAATATCTCTTGTGAATTCTTAGTATCCAGTGTGAATCTGTGAATTGTGAGCAAGATTAATGTAGATTCATTACCGTGTTCGATGAATAGAGCAGAAATGTATGGCACTGGAGAACTAGAACGCTAATGGCTCATTTTAATTAGACTGATGTAGCAGGACGTAAAGACTAAAGAGCACAAACAGATTGGAATTAGGACGACGACTTCAATCAAAAACAAAGACTGAAATTAACACACAAAAAATATGCATCCGTTGTGACCCGAACCCGGATCCCCCAGTTTCCGGTCGGGTATGCTATCCATTATTTCATCACGACACGGCCAATTTGCATGCATATAGAATACTCATGACTGACATCTTGACACAGCCTTTAGTAGCTGGTTGTGAAGGCAAGACACTTCACATGTTCGGAGATTTTTATTGAATTTTCTACAAGTATGCAGCTCGATAGAATAGAGCTTATTACCCTTTTTTTTTACATACTTTTCTTTAGTTTACAATGGTTCGTGGTGTCCTCAAATCAACGTTAACTCATTCCCGACGTCATACAATGATAAAATGTTGCGCAGCGACGTAAGTCTGGTGACAATACAATATTCCATTGTTACTTTCGTATATTTCTTTATATTTTAAAAGCATATTTTAATATATATATTTTTATACGGACTTCTTAAATACAAGCCTGCAATGATGTTGGGTTTTTTACTGATTGCAGAACACTAGGATTTGGGTCACAAAACATTACATTGAGAAAAAGTATCCGAACACCGAAATAACTCCAAAGCAAATTAAAAAAACTGAGAAAAGTGGATACACACATATGGGTCCGTGACCAAATACATGAGCACAAATAGCAGCACAAGACAAAATGGGAAATTAACCGGGAATACCGGCAAACCGCTGGAACAAAACCAGAATGACAAAACGTTGATACACTTACAGAATTACAAGAAGGAAGATGGGAAAACTCCTTTATTACATATACATAGTAAGAGAGAATCCAGCAGGCTGGTGTGAACAGGAAAAACTAGGCTCCGGGTCTCGCATTACAATGAGACTAAAAGGAAAAGCATGGGGCGCGCCAATTGAAGAATTTATAAAGTGACTGTAGACTATATGAGAGCGCGTCCAATGCTTTTCTTTTTAGTCATGCATAAACAAAATTGTTTTTTTACTTCTTAGTACGAATTGTTTAAGAAAAGTATGTCTTTAAAATGTTCTTTTTTTAAAAAAAAAAAAAAATCCGAAGATATCTTGTGTGAAGTAAATACATCCTCTTTGTTAATTTAAATAATTTCCTCATATAAGCTTTCTTGTAGAAAAAGGTAACTAACAACAGACTAACGACTAAAACAGCTACTGGTAAGAGCTACGTATTAAACAGTGACCAATCGAAATTGTGACTTGGATTGATTTCTTATTAATGTCCTGAATGAGATGATGAGCTTCTAAGAACAGGACCAATAATTTTGATTAAAATGGGCTCCGAACCATCCCGTTTAATGGATCCCGGCGGAAATTGAACTCGCGACTATGCATATATAAAGCGGGCGCGCTAATCTGTAGCCACCGTGAGGCGAAAAATGAAAATTAACAATATGGAAAAGTTCTATGAAGCAAACACCGGCTACAAGAAAGAACCACCAGACAATACAGTAATCCATAAATGACTAAGAGAACAGCTATTGCCAGAATTAGCGTTCTGCTAAACTCAGGGAAGAGCATTGTGAGAGTAGCTGCACAAGAAAACAAGCTGGAGCGGGACAAAGCGATGCCATGCTAAATCCATGAATTTAAATTGTGATGTTCACAGCTGACAGCGGACTGAACTGGAAGAAGGTATACACAAATATATGGATTTAGCACGGCAAGGCTGTGCTCCCTTTCAACTTGCGTTTGCCCATGTGCGGCTACCCCTAAAATATATTACAAACGAACTGTGATAAATTGTCAGAAACCGACCAAACACTAAAGAAATCACTCAGACGAACACAGGAAATTCGGACTTAAAACTAGAATCTTAATGGTGACCTCTCTCTCTTTCCCCCCCCCCCCCCCCCCCCACAGGTAGAGTTGAATTGCTGTAGTCATTCCGTACCAGTTCAACACAGGCGCAATTTTCAACCCCAGCCATCTCAGAATTTCATTAAACTTGGGGAGTTTAATTCATGGAACTGGACAGTATTTAGTCGTTTATACATTTAAATCAATTTTAAAATTATTCAAGGTCGAAGTTAACAGAAATGCTAAGTTTTTTTTTTTAGCTACCTTAAAATTCTGTAACTCAAACCCTAGTTAGCCTAGGAAGCTGAAATAAAGTTTATATTGCAGGGAGTTGAACAAGCTTTCCAATATAATGTGTAACTATCCTATCTTTGGATTAAAAGATAATGGTCTTCACCGTGTACCAGTTCTTTATTATTATAATCTTGTTACGTATAATTATATAAATCACAAGTCGTTTCTGAACGAGGGTGATTGACTTCTCACCTGAGCTGGTCGATGCGAGCGAAACCGTGCATTATTTCCCAGTTTTTCTCTTCATTGTCCATGCTTGCGTGCTAAAGAAAGTTCGATGTTCGATTGACTGAAAACGATTTGGCTGTCATGCTTGGTAAGATCGTGTTGGCACTATAATTTATATGAGAAAGGATGTTGAAACTTTTTTCCTTAAACCAATGTTGATCCACCAGTCTGTGGTTGTCGTAAGCCATTACATTTTTGGATAGTCTAGTCCTGATAAGCGATGCCTACGGTGGAGTTTTTGTAAGAGGAAGGGACTGGACCAAAGTTGACAAAGTATTCATTGACTTTTTTTTTTTTTTTTTTGTATAAAATCCTTTCATTTCACGCTACATTGTTTTTAAACACAACTAGATGGGAACACATTTTGAACACTATTGATTTATATTAGTGGAAAATAATTGGGCACATCACTTAGGGAGCAGGAGGAGAATAGTGAAGAGGTGTCTAGTATCGTAGATTATGTTCAAGTGGAAGAGTAGTGCATGATTTTCTCAGCAGAGCACATGATAACCGGCCAAACAATTAAATCACGAATCCTGGGTCAATTATTGTAACTTATACTGAATACCCGGTTAATGTATTCACGGTGTAACCGAAACTGTGTACTTAAACTTTATAATACCCGCAAAATTCAGGGAGAACTACCATAACAGTGGCAGCAGTTTGATGTCGTAAGTATACAGTATTCCATTTAATTAACTAATTCAGTTTGTGCTAGACACACTTTAATTTCCTAGGTAGAATACTATTTCCCCTTTAGGTATTTCCTACACTTGGGTGAGAAATAGGTTGTTATTAAACATCATTGCACTTTCTTTCGCAGTTAACCGTAACCACAGCTTTCATTATGATCTGCTGTTTTTATGGAGTCATCATAGCTCAGGCAATAGCGCGTCTGACTACGAATCCCTGGTTCAAATCCCGAACAGGATACTTGAGACTTTTCTTTAGCATCTTGGTATAGATAGAGGTGGTGGAACGTGGTACTGCCATCTCCATATCACCTCACTTCGTGGCGTAGGTAGTATATATGTGGATCCTCACACCACCTACTGTTTTTATAATTATCTGTAGTTCTCTATATCACGTGATACAATGACAAGTTGTTTGACAATACTTTGGTATTTACTTACAAATCATTTTTCATATCTTGTATGTGTAATTCACATTCAGTACTATTGTTTTTTTTTCTTCTAACGGTTGCCTTTATATTGCTGGTTTTTTTTTTCTTTGGAAAGTTAAAGGATTGCCCTATTTTGTATACCTACGTTGAGCTAAAGAGGAAATGGCTTTAGCTAGAGTTAAATCAGTCATGGGGCATTCGTGGCTCAAATTTATTATTTGACATTGTTAATCCATAGTGCAGTCATTGAAATTTGACGAGTTTCACTGGAGATGATGGCTGAGTGGGTTTACCTACGTAGCAAATTTGGTTATGCTGAAACCTAAGAATTGCAGTTTGAAGCAGTTTTGACTTCACCTTGTCAGAACATACCCAAAATGAATTAATTTATCTTCAAATTGTTATTGACCATCACAACTAGTTTTGAACGAAATTCGACAGAAGGTTCATGACAGATCGTTTTTAACGAACTAGACAGGTTGTAAAGCTTTCGAAGAAGCAGGAGTGATTTATTGAAATGTAATGACAAGTGATGGCACATAGTTAGTGCGATGTGTTTGAAAATTTTTTCTTCTTTAAATTCCAAGATTTAATCTACGCGTTCGTTACGAGAAAATCCTTCTTACCTATTGAACATCTCAGTTTTGTTTTTAGCAGTTAGTAATTATCTTGGAGTCGTATTTGTGGATACCTTTAAATGTTTTGAAGGCGTACAAATATGACGAAATATTGCACCATGGTATGAAACCCGCACTCGATGGTTAGTGTGGGAGAACTGAAAAAAAGAGTTCGGTGCTTGTGGATGTGTGCTTGCTACAATCTTGCAACAGGTTTTGTTATTATACGACGTATTGTGCTGTTATCAAGCTGGTTCCGAAAAAAGCGATAGCACCTACAACGTTTTCCTTTCTTACCCTTGTTGTCTTCTAACAGGACTGTTGTGATGAAACAAAAAGTACATACTGCCTGAAGGGATTTGACTTTCCAGATGAGTCATTCACAGTTTGCTGGTCACCGACCTGCGCTTGGTTCTTTAGTTATGTATGTGGGTTGTGTTCGTGTAAAATATTGCATTTTCGTTTTGTGTTGTTAATGGTATTATTTTATGTTCTTTGGACATGAGAAATTAAAATTCAAGTTTTTAACAGAAGAAATCATTTTTGTTTTTAGCATTTATGATCGGTGCGCCTTCAAGGACGACGGCTTTCTATCTGACAAGGCCAATTCGAACTCCCAGAGAAAGCTTGTGTGTAGGCTTTATGTAGTGACTAGAGAATCACTATGGATTTTCTTGTAGCTAGTGCGCACTTTTTTTTTTTACTTTTGGTCTGGAATGTATTCGGAGGTTTGCTTGGAGATGAATATACCAAAAGACCGGGGTCTGCAAGAGGAGCTAACTCCACGACATAGCAAAATATGTACCTTCTCTTGATATTTTGCTTATATCTCGATAATGGGGATCCTAGCGAAAACGTCATTATATACAAAATTAAAGCTGACAAAATTTGGCACAAAATTGTTCATATAATTATTTTCCTTATCTCTAACCGTTTTCAAGTCATAACCCGTTGAAAATCGTCATTTTGTTAAAAAATAGGTTGCACACCACGTTTTAGAACATATAATGCCTCGTACCTTCTAAACCGTTATATTGAGCGCAAAAGTGCACAGAAATGAAGTTGGAGAGGATAAAATTATCTTCGATTTGGTATATAAACAAGTATAATCCGCCCGTGATATCAAAAGTTACAACTATGTGTCAAATTCCGATTAACAAGGAAACTGTCTGTGGTGGGAAACGAAAATCAGCATGAAACTTCCACAGTGCATTGATGTGTTCGAATGAACACTCCTGTAGTACTACATTTCGAAGTTTCCCCGAACTCTAATTACAGGACTTCAAAGTTTCCGAAATGTTATTCTGAACGCCTGAAAGGTAGGCAACACTTCATACATATGTGTTGAAGTTATGCATATGTGTTGAAGGTTACCCAGAATATAATTTATGTTAGATTAAAGTTATTGATGAAGTTGACGTGTTAATTAATTAATCTGATCTCTACTAAATGCGAATATTTTATGATAAATTTAAACGTTTTGAGCTATCTCATGTTTTGTGATCCAATAGCACTTAACCCCTCTGATAAATACGTTAATGCCGCGAATTACAGTTCAGCATTGCGCGTTGGTAAGTGCAAGCACGTGCGTTCGAACCCCGCTGCCGAACATAGTGCATAAGTGGAAGTTGGCGGCAGCGCTTTAGTTAAAGTACCAACTCAGCATTTTAGTCAACGTATTCGGTAGTAGGGCTCGGACCAACGTACTTCCACTTCCCAACATTCAATGCTGAACTGAAATTCTCGCCATAAACGTACCCATCACAAGGATTAGGTGCTATGAGATCACAAAACATGAGATGGTAAGTTTAAATTTATCATAGTGATATTTCCAGGAGTTCTTTTATACTAATGATGACAGGTAGAAGCGCTCATAACGTTAGTGTAAAATATTACCTTACCTATCAAATTTCACTTTAAAATATTTGAGAGGTGCAAACGCAATTTCCCCAAAATTGTCAAAGAAACTAGTAAATGATCGCATGCTTTTGTAAAATAGAACCTAAAGACCATTGACATGATTTGTTACTTGACTCATGTTGTAATTTAAGAAATTTTCCCTTTTGCCACAAGACCACAATAAATTGGGACAGCATGCTATGCCTAACCACTCTGGCACATTCTCGCTTAAATTAAAAGGGGTGTGTGTCTGGATTCCTCCTGGAAATCAGTTGGTTACGAAATTAACGAGATGGGAAGTTTCTTTGGGTCACCATGTAGCCATGTAATAATCGCATTTAGCAGAGATCAGATTAATTAACACGTCAACTTCATCAATAACTTTAATCTAACATTTCAGTTATCTTCTGGGTAACCTTTTTATATAAAAGTGAATAGGAAATGCATAACTTCAGCACATATGTATGAAGTGTTGCGTACCTTTCAGGCGTTCAGAATAACACTTCGAAAACTTTGAAGTACTGTAACAAGAGTTCGGCGAAACTTCCTAACGTAGTACTACAGGAGTGTTCATTCGAACACATCATCAATGCACTGTGGAAGTTTCATGCTGATTTTCGTTTCCCACCGGAGAGTTTCCTTGTTAATCGGAATTTGACAAATAGTTGTAACTTTTGATATCACGGGCGGATTTTACTTGTTTATATACCAAATCGAAGATAATTTTATCCTCTACAACTTCATTTCTGTGCACTTTTGCGCTCAATATAACGGTTTAGAAGGTACGAGGCATTATATGTCATAAAACGTGGTGTGCAACTTTTTTGTGAACGTGGTATGATGATTTTGAACGGGTTATAACTTGATAACGGTTAGAGATATGACCAATTGTCTGCTTTAATTTTTTATATAATGACGTTTTCGCTACGACCCACCAGTATCGAGATATAAGCAAAATACCAAGAGAAGGTACATATTTTGCTATGCCGTGGAGTTAGCTCCTCTTGCAGACCCCGGGACTTTCGGTATATTCAGCTCGAAACACCTCCGAATACATCCCAAAAGTAAAAAAAGTGCTCACAAAAGTCTGTCTAAAAACATTTCTAGACTGGACGATTGGTCAAGTAAATGTTTTATGATATTGAAACTTACGGGAAGAATTAAGGCATGTCGCATATTTTATTTAATTAACGGTTAACTGCTGCTGCAACTGGCAACAACATATCCATATTATAGCATTGCGGACGGTATTTATATAAACTGTTTCTTGCACCGAGCATAATTACTACAATTAATAGGTAAGATAGACCATAGTAATTTATTATTACGGGAGGGTACAGAAGTATGACAATTTTTAAAACAACTGGAAAATTAGTTCCCTCCCGTATTGAAATGGTTTTCAAGTTTTGATTCGTCTTGATTCAATTTCGTTGTTGAAATACACCTGTGAGTTAAGATTTATATGTCTCGAAAGTGGGACACGGTGGCTCAGTAGTAGAGTGCTCACCTGGTGCTAGGGGTCGTCGATTCGATCTCTGCTCATACCATGCGGACTTTGTGGTGGATAAACACCGTGTGTGGGGGTTTTCTCTCAGTTCTCCAGTTTCCTCCCACTTTATTCATTCCAGCAATTCATCTAATTATCATCCATCCTACCTGAGCCAAAGTTGCCTAAAGCCCTTTAAAATGAAATTAAAAGGTTATATCTCGAAAGATATGTAATTGTAATATACTATATATCTTACTAGTTACTTCGTCCATGTACATATTTTTGAAATTAGAGCCTAACTAGAACATATTTTTTTTTAAAAAATGTGTTAACTATTAACTCTGTTGTAAAGAATGATCACGTTTGTGTGCTGGTAGGGTACGTAAATACCCCAAATGAAAAAATAAATTACAGGAAATGTTAAACAACCCGGATGAGGTTAATGTTCTTTGGAAGTACATCGTAATATATCTTCTGAACAAAAAGTTTCCTGATAACCAGCAGCGCCTTCTAAGCTAACATTTCTTGCTCGTCCTTTTGTTCCAGCTAAATAACGTATAGTGTTGGAAGACCTGGTTCATTTCTACACCGGAGGTTTATATTCGATTTTAAAGCATTCATTCTTGCCAAAGAAACTCCTTGAAGATACATCATCATCAGTTGATATACTGTTCTCACGTTGTTCGTAATTGGCTGATTGACTTCTTTCAATGTAGAAATCACTGTCGGAATTTGCCTTAACGTCAAATTCTAAAACGTTTTTAAAGCTAAGCGAGGATTCATCATCTAGAAACCTAGTGTTGTAATTATGCGCCATTTTTCTGGTATAAACCAGATGTATTGGGTACTACTTCGATTGTGATTTTCTAGGCCGAATCCGCTTGTCATTACCTGATAACGACGTCGAGATATGACGTCATTTGTGACGATGCGATTGTCATTTTGAGTACCTGTAGGTATGAAATTAAGCAGATTTCCGAAATACTTGAAAGGAAGTGTATTTTTATTTTCATGTGAATAATCCCCCCCCCCGAACTTTGTCCTATTATTTCAAGGACACACACACACAAATTATGTATTGTGTTTGCGTGTTTTTTTTTTTTTTTATAAAGAACAAGGACATTTCTAAATTGGAAGCTGTTTTTATACTTCGTGGGAAAGTAGAGGTTGGAGACATGATTACGTATGAGTATACATACATTCTCATAATTTGCTATAAGACTTTAGTATTAAAAATTGTATCTGGAACGTTAACGGTGCTTTTATGTAACAGATATTCACGCAATCTGGCTGCATTAAGGAAAGAAGCCTCGAGATTCAAGCGAACAACTTTTTTGCTGACTCTGGAGAATTTGTGCCAGAATTGCCTTGCAATCATCAATGTATGTCTTCTCCCACGCTGTAAGCACAGAGCCAACTAACTACGTGTCGTCAAAATGAGGGTTGAATTTAAGTTACGGTCCGTTAGAATCAAATATGGAGTTGATTTTTTTTTCTATGGGCGAGCGATTATTTCCTGAAGTTCAAATAGTACGCCTTCGAGGAGCATACTGGAATCTATTGAAGGCAAGACTTTGTCTTGCATATCGTCGACCTCATCATTTGGCAATTTTAAGTTAGGACCGTCAGAATACGGCATTTTGTGTATACTTTCTTGTCTCAAATCGACATATCTCGATGATAAAACGTTCAAAAGTTAACCAAAATAGGTTACAAGAACATTAACAAGTATATGGAAGTACTTTTCTTTAAATTGCTCTCCTGAAACGTTTGAAATTTTGAGATACGACACTTTGTGACAAGGCCGACGATATTCGCTCACTATTCTGTTTCAGGAATTAGAAATCGCAGTCTTCAGAATGTATCGAATTTCACCGCCTTGTATACAGCAATTCATTTATCCAAATAATACGAAATTACGTGTATAGTTGTGTAGTGGATGATGGTAATTTCTTTCCTGCAGGGCGCGCCGGCAGCCTTGAGCATACTGATGGTTTGCCATTACTTTCCATTGGATGGAACCAAGTAGTAGAGCGTTGGCTTAGCATTCGGGATGTCGTGGGTTCGATCCCTGCGGCCTACCATCCTGACTAATGTTTTTAGGCAAATGCCGGGATGCTATTGAATATTTTTTTCTAAAGAAACCATGGTGACCAGAAGATCATTTTCAAAAAGAGGACAATTCATCACAAATACAGGATCTCTCGTAAGACAAGTCTCCAACATGGATCATGAAAATATGACCATACAGTATATATACAAAAAGATATATAACGCAAAATAAGTGTAAAATTATATTTTTAGTTAAACTTTATAATGTACAGTTAATTTTAAAACAATGACTTGAAAAGGGAGTGGTTAATCCACCTTATCTCAAATACAAATATATCCTCTTGTTAACCGCTAAACCAGCTTCCTTGTTATGACATTAATTAACACATAATTTGTAGGTATTTTAATTTTCTTAGAGTTCATAAAATTACCAAATTAACACACATTATTTACAATTAATAGAAATTGAGTTAGTCTCTGAGACATCCAACTACTGGATTTTATTTTATTATATATTCACAGTAAAATGTTTTCTTGTAAGAGATTAATTCCTGTGATGTTTGTTTAGGTTCCTTAACTTCATTCTGTGTATTTTATGGAAGCTCCTATCTCATCAAGGATTCTTTGTCTTTCAGAGAAAATCGTAAAATTGAGAACACGAAAGTGCTTTGAAATTATGATACATGTATCATACATTTGATTCTTTCAACAGTTAATGTCAGTTTCGTTGGTCCAGGGGCATCGGAAAAAGAGGACATGTCCGAGTAAAAGAGGACGTCTGGTCACCCTACGTGATATTCCTAGAAATATGTGAGAAAATCTTGTTAAATTGGACGCATTTCGCAGGCCGCCGTAGCCTCTTAACGGTGTAGATCACCCCCGCCATCTTGGTATGACCTTTCCAATGATTTACGTGGGAATCGTTTTACTCGTCTTATGTCTCTCAGAAGTAGAATATTCAAGTTCTACTTTCACGAAATTTGCCTTGGGGGTTATTTTGACCCTTGTAGAGTTTTGGTTTGTGAAGTTTCTTCAAATATGTGAGTGTAATGTATTATTAATAGTTTAACATATAAATCACAATATATCAACGGGAAATTATACTGTTCGTGTGTAAAATATTGCATTTCTAGAAAATAGCATGAGTCAAAGAAAACATTACGAAACACTAGGCAATAGCAGAAGTTAAGAATTACGCTCCTGAGAGACATGAGACGAGTAAAACGATTCCCGTGTAAATAAATGGAAATGTCGTACCAAGATAGCGGGGGTGATATACATCGTTAAGTACATTCTTTTATTTGCATGATTATATTAATTGAATGTAGTCATACAGAAAGAAACAACCCACATAGTTGCACTTTTTTTTTTTTTTTTTTTTTTTTATAAAGATTACATGAATGTATGCAGGAAGGTTCAAATTCTCTTTTCGCAAATGAGATCAGCGCTGTTGACACCAGTAGTGTGGTGAGCAAATATTTAAGTTGAACAAAAAGCATAAGAGGGAAATTCAGTGCAAACTTATACAGGAAGGAATGGGGAAGTTGGGTTCCTTACATTGTTAATTTCCTTAGCAGAAAATGTTTGGTCTCTTAGCTAACGGAAGTATTTCCTTCCGGTTGAAGAATGCAAAACTATGATATTGCAAAAAATAAGATAGGAACGCGGGGTTAGCGTTGGGCGCAATTATCTTCATTTCGATGTAGGTTTGTTCCTTTCTGCATAATTACGTCTAATTTGTGTGTGAGAGAAAGAAGGTGAGGGGGGGGGGATGAGATTAAGAACAATTCATGTGGAAATCATGCGAGTGAAACTCTTATAAATTTTTTATTTGTTCTCGGAAGTGTTTTAAGTGAAACAAACATAGCACATATTTTTTCAAAACTGAAAGTGTTTTATTTTACCTTCTCATGTACTTAAAGCAAGTAAACATTGGTCGTAAAAAAAGGGAGAGTTGCAGTTCGTCACACTTCTGCTTCCTTGCTGATCGAGTCGGAGAAAGTTCTTGTTGGTAGAAACCATGTTTACAACATAAGGGAATTCATTACAAGGCGATTTCAAAAGATGGAGTAATTTGTCGAAGGGAGAAGAAAAGACAGAGAACCTAATTTAGTAACAATACAGAATAATACCGTTCTGTTTTGAGACTTCCGTAAACTCCTGTTTGTGACATTATTACAAGCAAAACAAGATTTTTAAAAAAATGCACATCAATTTATGATTTATTGTGTGCTGATTTTTATCCTAGATGAAATTTACTGCACTGGAATTTATGGTGAAAACTCAAGGTCAAACTGGCAGTTCGCCGCAAGCTAGTAATTTTAATGCGATCGTAATAAATAAGCGATCATGTTCTTTACCAATACAGTACTGTGGCCTGATTTTGGTTAACATCTACAGCTTGATTGTAGTATATTTTCAAGAAGATTAAAAAGATTTTTTTATGGAGAGATTGTGCTCGAGGTGTAGTCAGGGTGTCTACCACCCTGGAAAACCTGGAACAATCAGGGAGTTCTATAAATAAGGAAACTCAGTCAGGGAGATTTTTGAGGTAGACCTGTCCACAGGTGGTAAGAGCACCGGCAAGGCGGAGGTCGTGGGTTCGATTCCAACTGCTGACCGGATTTGTTCAATGTGTTAACATCCTCTGTTTTTAAGAAATTATCTGTTTTTAAACTTTTCATATGCCATTAATGTACAAGATGCTTGGACGGTGGTGGGATTAAAAAAAATGTGATTGCATATTATTTACATGTTCCACTATACTAAGAACCCGAGGAATTCGAAAAAAAAAAATGGAAAACCTGTAAAGTTCTGGGAATTTCAAGTCACAGAATTAGTAGACACCATGGTACTTCTCATGGGTCTAGTGGTAAAAGTTACTGCGTATGAATCGGCATTTAGGAAGAGTGCGTATCTTAGTCCTTGTTTACTTGCTCAGGTTTCATTTTGGGTTCCGTCTTTGGTGCAAGCGAATCAAGGCTTCAATTCCCAGTGACGTCTGAAAGTTTCGTATTGATTTGACGTTGTGAGGACCATTGGGAATGTCAGGGTAATATTTTATGTGTGATAATAATTGAAAAATGGTATATTTTACGGTGTGACCGTAAGGCAACTGCTTCATTCTTTAAAGGAAATATTTAAGTTGTGCAATAACGAAACTTAGCGAAGCAAGAACACATTTTTTTTTTGATTTGCAGGAATTTAAACAAAAAGGTAATTACTTTGGGAGTAATTTTCAATATAGTCATATAAAATACTTTTGTCGTATGCCGGACCAAGAAACCAGACATCTCCATGAGAGTTTGTGGGTTTAATTTGAATTTTATGTATGGCCTTCAGACATCTAGGACTCAGGCCGGGATACGGGAGGGGAAAGGATGTGGGAAGGTGTCGGCCAGGACCTAAGTTATCTGGTGTTACTGAGGATAACATATCAGGATGATCTGCAATTAGGATTGAACCCATAACCTCCCGATTGCTAAGCTCTACCACTGAGCCACGAGCGCTTGTTAGGTTGTGGGTTCCAGTTAAATACGACTTAGTCTTAGTCTATATGATCAGTATTGAGAGTGCTACGTAAAGGAATCAGGAAATCGTCCTAGCAATAATATTGAATTTTTAATAGCTATTTCATTGGTTAAAAAGAAACACTTGAGTTTGAGTCGTATGTTTCTTTTTTCTTTCTTTTTTTTTTGCGAAACTATAAATTTTGACTAGAATTGAACTAGAACAAAAAACTCTAGAACAGTCTCATTAACATTATTACTAACCTGAATTTTATATGATAAGTCGCACATTTATTTAGCGCTAGTTTTAGGTTATTTTAGGCGAGTTCTCCAAGTATTCCTTTCCCCTGAAACGTTCCCTGTTGAAGTTTGATCTATTTCACGCTCATGCCGAAGTGTAAAATTAGTTCCACAGTAATGTCTTACGGGAGAATCACGTTTGTCACTCGTGCAGTTCATTTGTGTTTGTTAGCTTATAACTGTTCTTTGATTTTTACAGACTTTTCTTTTATTCACAATGATTCGTGGTGTCCTCAAATTTCGCAACGTTAATTTAATCATTTCCTTACGTCATACCATGATGAAATTTTGCCCGGCGACGCAAGTCGGGTGACAGTAAAATATTTCATTGTTACCTCCATATATTTCTATTATTTATATATTTTAAAAGCATATTTTAATACGTTTTTTAATATGGACTTCTTTATCCCGACACAAATACTAGCCAGCAACGATGTTAAGTTTGACTGGTTGCAGAACACTTTAGGATTTGGGTCATTAGCTTGAGAAAAAAAATACCTGAACGCCTAAATAACTAAAAACAAACTTTTTAAAGACATGCTTTTCTTAATTCGTACTAGAAAGTAAGGAAAAGAAAAAGAAAAAAATATTGTATGACTAAAATGAAAAGCGTAGGGCGCCAATTCAAGAATTTATATGAGAGCGCGTTCCCATGCTTTTGTTTTCAATCATGCATAAACAAAATTATTTTTTACTTTTTTAGTACAAATTGTGTTAAGGAAAGCTTATCTTGAAAAAGTTTTATTATTATTTCTTTTCCATTTATAAGACATTTTTTACGACAAACACAGTATCATGCCAAGACACTATTGTCCTCTCGTCATTGAATCTTGCTTGTATCTTGAATTCTTGTAAAAAGTAAGGAATTTCTCTATGTGATTTTTTTTTCTTATGACATCACTCGGATTTTTTTTGAAAAAAAAAATCCTTTTTACGGTCCACAGTGTACGAAAATTATGAAAAAATTCACCAATGTAGTGCTTGTCAGTATCCTACTTTTGCCACCTAGAGTCATTTTATTATACAACTTTTATTTTTTCGCTCCACCCTAGTCCACACTGTGTTTTCTCGTACGTCTTTCCTTCATTTCTTGTAGAATCTCGCGACGGACAGAGACAGACAAAATGCAATTATTGTAAATATAATTATACTCGTATAAAAATGAAGTATTCATTCTAATTTGATATAATAGATGATAACTAGGTGTATGTTGAACTAATAAAATTTGCAAGGTAAACCAATTTTCAGTGATAAGAAATAAATGGTTATTTTTTTAAATTTAATTCATTTCCATTTCTTTTAAATTTAAATTATTTTCGATTTTGCATTTTAAAAAGTATCTTGATATCGATTTAAGTATTTTCAGATTTCTGTGTTATAATTGGTATTCATTAAAACAGAATCTGTATCCGTTTTCCTGCAATCACATTCATTTTCAGTGTTTTCGATTAAAGTCCTTTCTGTTTCAATTTTTATCGAACGTTTTGCCTGAACGATTTACATGTCTTATCTGAGAGTCTGAACCGGGCTTTAGCGTGAAGGGATAAATCAACACCAAAACACACTATTTATTTTCCTTTCTTCAAAAACGGAATTTTTGAAACTAGTGTTTCTGCGTACTTCCTGGGTATAGGACCGTAGGAACACTATTTTTTCCCATTAAAATAATGACTATGTGAAGGTTTGCTGTACTTTTCTATAACATCTAAATATTTAACAAGCAACGCGCCTTGCTTTTGTATTTCCTAACTTAAGTCTTAAAATTTAATCATGTCCATCAATCATCATCAAACTCACCATATCAGACGTTCTTCTCTCTTTCTTACTCACGTAACTAGGAAAGAAAGGAGCTGGCTGACTCCTATAAATTTCGATTTAGTTATTGTGTTTGGTCACGACATCACATTTGATTCAGCTTTTCATGATAACGTGCAAATAAGTTCAGGCAATAGTGAATTGACCTTGGAACAATGTCTGTTGTGGTGTGTATATTGCCTTCTATCATAAGCTGGGCGCTTGACCTTAAAAAACATTGACCGCATCTAGGAAGTAAATGGGATGGTTCTGTTAACTTCCGATTGGCGCTTAACCTTGCTGAATGTGACAAATGTTAGTTCTGTTAGGGATGTTTTGTACTGCCTTCTGTGTATATTCGTCCGGCGTCTTCTAAAAATAATTCCTGATGCTAATCGACGGGCGCTTGGAATAGACTTGCCCTGGCATCGTTCCGGACCGTTCAAGCCTTAGTAGTAGTAGTAAACTCGTAAATTTTTAGCTTTGCATTTCTTGTATCAAAAGTGACCAGTTTATGTGTTGTACGAAAAGCGTTCATTGATATGACAACACTTTTATTGCCTAGTTCAAATAGAACAACAGTTAAAACACCTGTTTAAAATAACCTGGCTTCTAATACAAGCGCTAAAGTGTAGACATGTACAGACACAATTGTTAACTTGAAGTAATGTTCGTGTACATAGTATCAGAAGAAACAAGTGTTGTGGTGAGGGAGGCTGAAGCTTTATTGCTGTTTTTAGTGTGAAAAAAGGATAACTAACAATCCTTACAATACTTTTGTTGCTTTTCTGTAGCATTTTGTTTACAGTTGAGCTGCTGTTTTTCGGCCTTGCATATCTTGAAACTTAGGAACCTTAAATTTCTGGGTCTTACAGTGTCTACGACTAAAAAAGCGTGGCTTTGTCTTCTGGAGTTGTCCATCACCAACTACTTCCCGTATTCCTTTCCCCTACCATATAGCGACCTGACCCTTAGATGCTTAAAAAAAAACACAAATTCAAATTGTCCGTGGAAGAAGAGGATAGGTAGCGGCTAGTGCCTTAGTCTGGCTTACGGCTGCCAACTTGAAAAATTGAAACACTTTCGATTCAGAAAGCCTGTCGCAGGGATGGTATTACTGGGGCCTAGGGTGTGCGGAAGCACCCACAAATCTATTTTAGACTCTCCTGTAACCACCAGTTTTATCAGTATTTTTTTTTTATTTTATGCAGTCATTAATATAAATTTGTACCCCCAACTTTTTCAAATGAAATATTTTATTTTATTTTTTTCCTGCCCCGTCACTGCGTGTAAGACTTCGAATGGACACAAGAAACGGTAACGAAAACCGCAGTTAAAAAATGCGTTTGAATAGTGAAACAAACACATACTAATGGAGAGGAAAGAAACTTTAAATAGGCTGGCCGTGGGTTTAACGTGTGTAATAATAATAATAATAAAAAAAAAGCAAGCACAGAAAATAACTTGCCGATGAAATACTAAGAAATATCTGTAGATTATATAAAATATCTTAAATCTGCCGATACACAAATAAATATGAAGACCTAACAACGCTTCCAATTAAACTTATTGTTTACAACAGAAAATGACATAACCAACACAAGCGAATTAAACGGATTGAACCAAAGTTAGCTGAACGGGATAAATAATTTTAAAGAAAAATGAAAAAGTTATTCCGAAATGTTCCATTACTAATATATATATAGTTTAGTAGTATTGGATAAAAGTGTTGGGACAATGCCGAGCGGGACGTGGGATAGTGTTCGACAAGATGAGACAATCCCGACAAAATCGGGACGGGTGGCAACCCTAGCTATCTGTAGTTTGGCATTGTGACTTTCTCTGAGAGTAAATACTGTAGTAGTGATTGCTTAACTTTTTCAGTGCCGATCACATATTTACGCCTGATGACCGTGGACGAGTTCCAACTAACTCAGAATTACGGTTAAGAATTCACGTCCGTTGTGTGGAAGATAAACACTGTTCCCACTAGTTGTGTGTCGTCCTGCCCCCCACCACGAGAGATTATAAAAGTAATTATTTCATTCGTTTGTGTCGATTTGTTCTGCAACCGCTTCCGAGATAATGCAACCTTATTGTGGGGGAGTAAAGACGACGTCGTTCCAGTCCCCCATATTATACAGCGCCGAGTCGCTCGGAACTGAAAACTTACTCAGTCGTTTGTGTTGCAACGTTGCGTAGCTTCAGTATTTCTAAAAATCGATAGAAACCTTGGTAACGCCTGAATTTTGGCTTTACACCCCCCAACTGGAAATCCTAGCAGATTACCTGTATGGGAGGTACTATTTTCGATGAACCCAGTGGAGCTTAAACCAGTGACTACGAGCACAAAAAGTACATCTCAGCCAGTCGGAGGTCGAACGAATTTTCCACTGGAAGTATTTGGAAAGTATTGCTTTGAAAGATGTCATGATGTCAGTGCACACAAACTACGGGGAAAATTGTAACAACGCACCATAAACTAAACGTCTTGTTGTGCCGGTACGCGAAGCAATCACCAACCTGCTGAAGAAAACTCTATGGCCCCACGTCTCAGAGAACTTGATAAGTATCTAAAGTAAAAGAGGAAGCGCAGAGGACTTTCCCATCCATAGAACTGACTATAAAATGTTTTGTAATTGGTTACTTGTTTTTTGTTTACATCCTTCTTCTTCTGCTGATGAAAGGTTGGGCGTTTTCACAACATGAAAGTTTTGTTCGCCAGTTTGTATTGGAAAATCAGTTCATGAGAATGCACTTCAGAGATGTCTTGTATGATGAGCAAAATTATAAAACGTGCACTCGCAGGGCGTATGAAAGTGTTGTGTTGTACCACCTTCGATCAGGATGAAGCCTACTGTTTGCCACGCATTTTAGTGACTAAGCATCACAATTGAGTCAGGTGAAGGGAGCGTAGGCCACGGACAGGTATAACGTCACATACGGTGTATGACACATAAGGAAGTGGCCTTTCCGCATGTGAAGATACCATTACAGACGAAAGGAAGTTCTTTGTTGCCTTTGTATATTACTACCATATTTTTTCTTTTCCTTTCTTCGAAGTAAATTGTTGCCGGAAGTAGGTTTATGTATAACTTCGCCGACGGTGATATTAACAGTTGCAGCAGACAGATGTTTCAAGATACTGTCTGTCAGTGATTTAAAGTCTCCATACATTTTTTTTCTTCTATCGAAACCTTTGTATTCAGTTACAGAAGACCTTTTTTAGTAGTTATAAGCTCGATGTTATTGCAAGGTGGTATTTTGATACCGCAATTTCGGCTGCTTTGGTGGCTCAGTGGTAGAGCGCTCACGTCAAGTGTGTAGGGTCTCTGGTTTGAACACATCTCGTGCCATGAGGGCTTTGTGGTGGACAAACACCGGTGTTGGAGTTTTCTTGATATTCTTCCGTTTCCTCCCACTTTCTTCATTTCACCAATTCTTCAATCATTCATCCGGCCTGAGCCAAAGTTGCCCAGACGCCTTAAATTCAAATTCAACCAAAACTGCATCATTATTCCGTAAAAGAAATGAATCTGTACAGAAACTCATGTCCTTTCTAGTAAATAACAAGTACAGATTTGTTACAACATTAATTTTCGTGTCGCCAAAAAGTTTTGGGGGACTTAATTTAACATGCGTCTTCCAACATAGCTTTTTAGACCGCAGTCCGCTACTTTTAGTAGCTCCCCAATTGAACTCACGGTACGTGGTAGCACCAAAATTAAGGCCACACCTGATTTCGAATAATATCGCTCGCAGTCAAAGCGAGAACACTGCTTGCTGCACGGAAGCTCACTTGAAGGGAGTTAGTTTTGATTGTAGAGAACTCTTGCATTAGCAAAAAGCGTACATATTGTGGCAAGAGAGATTGTATTCGCTAATACGTGCATGCCATCTTTCGTTGTGTTCTTGTAAAAAATACGATTTTCCAAGTTTTCAAAAACCTGCAAATAATATTGCATTATGATGAATCACATGTAAAATTAATTTTTAACAGGCTTCACTCGACATGTTGAGTACTCCTGTAACTTTTGACGTATGACAGTCGGTAATACACAGAGTAGCTAGCTCCTTAACAAAAGCAGTATTTAGAAACATATTTCAGTTTTGAGTTCAATAATCTCGATTTATTCGTCCATTTTTTGGACCCTTGATAGCGTAGCCGTGCCCCCCCCCCCCCACAAAAAAAATATCGGGAAACACAATGCTTAGAGAGGTGGTTGACGTCTCATTGGAATGGATCCGTGGGAATCGTCTTAATTCGTGTAGTGGATCAGTGTGGCAAACTTTTTTTTTAAAATCAGTTTTTAAAATTGTTTTTTTATATATTTGCGTGTGTGAAAATAAGGTAGAAACAGAGGTTACTTACGTTTACGGGACATTCTAGCAGAAGCACCAATATTTCACACTTAAAACTGGCTAGCTTCCGCCGATCAAACATGATTACAGAAAAAAAATGAAGTTATACAGGAACTGTAGCATGAAGTGGCTATTAGTTTTAATATTTCTCCATTTTGACAGTGGAGGGGTCATGCTTGTGCTAGAGGGAGCTCAGCCCCACTGCCATTCGTCTGGTTACGGACCTGATACAGGGTGTATCAAAAGTCACTACGTATCTGTCTCCGGAAATAGGGGAAGCTCGAAGGAAATATTTCCGATTAGGGTTCAGAAACCTGTATTTATGAAGCCATTTTATTGTAAGGCTGTAACCTTGTTTTATAATATTACTGCTGTATACGCACTCACTCTTCAACGCATACTTCTACCTAAACGTAAGCAGATAGAGAAAAACAAACTTCAAATTTCAAGTTTAAATGCCTCGATTTCTCAGGCAGTATTTATTTTGACACGGCTACAATCATCATCTTCTTGTACTTTACACTATCTGTATGGGACGCTAGCGCCGAAACGAAAGCAGATAAATTGAGTGCATTTTGTGCAAAAAGGTCAGTTTCTCTTTACCTGCTTTGATTTAGCCGCTAGCATGCAGCAGAGGTGTTGAACCTCGTGAGGTTCGACATCTACCTCAAATCGTGAGGTCGAGATCGGGTCAAAATGTACACCTATGGCATGCCGTACTGACTGAATGCATATAATGCAACAATACTATAAGTGAATGTTATAGTCTCAGCAGATTAGAAACTGGCTTACAAATTTAGATGATTAATTAAAACATCTAAACGCAAATATGGAGTCAGTTTCGGACCCATCTGTTTTCGTTGAGGGGCTGGTGTGTCAGTATCGGAGCGTATACAGGGTGTTTTAAAATTACACCGAAAAACTTCTGAAGGTGATTCCTCACATCAAAACGAGACGAAAGTTCCTGTGATCATTTTTCGAAATGTGCGTTGTTTCGGAGATACAGGGTGCCGAAAGCATGGAAAAGAACTTTAGAGCTTCATATTTCAAACACCACGAATAGTAGAATTGATGCGGCATGCAGTGTTGCCCACGAGACGAGATTGAAGCTGTCTCATGTCGAAAATGTCCCGACAGTGTCTCGTTTCCTGGTGGGAAACCTCCCATTTATGTTCATTTAGACCCATCTTTACTTCAGAGAATGTCTGGGAATTCTCTAATTCCTTTGGATAATTCATTGCGTCAATTGAAATAATGAAATAACATCTTGAATTTTGAAATAATGCATATTTTGATAGCACAGATATAGTCTTTGGCGATACCATGTTGCATCAGCTCAACTTTTCGTGTTGTAAATATGAAGCTCTAAAGTTCATTTTCCACACTTTCTGCAGCCTTATAAACGCTTTACAAATCCTTTTTTTTGAACATACTTGTATTCTGTTCACACTTCATTTACATTTTCAAAGTTACAAATATATATATATAAATGTCTTAATAATTTTTTGTTGCTGTGAGGAAGCGTTCAGGTAGAGGGTGAAAAGCGCTTAAGTCGGTTCTTAAAGAGTATGACCACAATTAATCTTTCAAGTACGTGTTTTTGACAGTTAATCAATTTTTTTTAAACAATGAATAAGTACATTGAATTCAGTGCATTATGTATTCATTTACTTTTATTGCCAAGTTACATCTGTCATGTTTTCGCCAATGTATAGACTTATTTTGCTCACTCAGTTCGTGAGCAGTTAAAAGAAAGCATTGTTGCAACTCAGACTGTCCCAATATTCGGCAAATGCCCGTAATAAAAGAAAGCTTGTGTATTTGGCTCATATTATAGTGGGCCGAAATTTAATCTTTCGACTACCATTCACAAAAAAAGTTTTGTTGTAATAAGGTGCTGGAATGTAGAAAAGCATTTTAAGAATCTCAAATATAATAATCATAAATCGTTTAGTACGAGTGGTAGGTACATGACTGTTAGAAAGATCTTTGCCCCACCCAGTCTACAGTTCGAAGGTGGTTTGTTTTAGTGTGGGTCTAGCCAACCTTGGCCTAGTCTTCAATCCGTTACTGCCCATATTAATAATTAATGTAAAGTGAATTTAGAATTAAAACGAAGTTGGAAATTAATTTTGAGTTAATGATTATGGTATTTCGACCTGGGGTAAACTACACAGAAAGCAGTAGTAAGGAGTTCTCCGTAGTATCAGTTTATGATAAATTTGTGCGCTAATAATATTAATGTATTTGTTAATAATTCTTTAAGACAGCTTTTCCGTTCATGATATTTTTTTCTATAAAAATATGCATAATCCATAGTAGAATACTCAGCAATTATGTATTTAGGTGAAAAATTTAATTTTGAATTATTATTATTATTATTACAAGCATTCAATCGATATCATTAACTGGATCGGAAAAAGTTTAATTGGTAGGACTTCGGTTTAAATCCGGGGCTTGACTCTCCAGATCATAGGTCTCGTATACCCTCAGAGGCACAAACCTAATACCGGAATGGTACCTTGAAAGTAGATCAGAGCTGATACCGTCTCTCTGGGCCTGTAATCTTAAGATACTGTTCAAGATTACAAAGTTCTCTGCAAATAATCAGTATTAATACGATTTTCCCGTTTATTTCCAGACTCCATATAGCCGCGTGAATAGCTTTTGGCATAAGAGCACGTAGAATATAGTATATACTGGTGTATATATGCAGGATGTCACCAAAAGTTCTATGAACGAGAAGTTCTTCTCATCAATCCAAGAAAAAAGGACCCTTAAAGAATGGTAAAAAAAAAAAAAAACTTAGTTTAGGAGCTAGAGCCGTCCGAAGTGGGCGAGGCATCGTCATAAATGACAGAGAACGATGTAACCCGTGTTGATTTAGCAAATCGGAATCGAAGTTTGCCCAAAGCAGCAATTTCAGCAAAGTTTGTGATTAACAAATGCAACTTAGACGGAGTTTCTGTGTGTGTGTCTAAAGTACAACGTTAATTCCTCGACAGCGAAATTCTTATCTTGCAAAGTCAGTCCATGCGGCATTCCCTCAATCAATAAACTTCAGATCTTACTTCGACTATGATTTGCTAAACCGACACGTCTTACATTATTTGTCGAGAGTGGATGGTATTTAAGACGATGCCTCGATTACTGCGGATGCCTCTAACTCCTAAATGCGGTTTCTTTTTCTTTTGACATTTCTTCAAAGGACATCCTGCATATACAGGGTTTTTATGAACTACACCGACAAATTTCTGGAGGTGATTCCTGACATCAAAACAAGAGTAAAGTTCCTCTGACAAATTTTCGAAATGTGCATATTTTTTTCGGAGCTACAGGCTACCGAAAGCGGCGTGGGAGAATGAACTGTACAGCTTCATATTTCCAATACTACCAAACAGTAGAGCTGATGCGGCATGGTACCACCAAAGATTTTAAATATGCACTATCAAAAATGCATATTTCAAAATTGAGGCGGTCTATGGGGGTAAAAAGAACACAATGTAAAACCGTATGTCTATGTGCCCCTTTTCCTTATAACGCCTCAATTCTTCAATGGGAGCGCAAGGGGTTCCCAGAAATTCTCTAAAGATGGTCGAAATGAGCTTGAATGGGACGGTTTTCGAACAAAAAACAATAATTCGTTTGCGCCAACTCGATATCTCATGTAGATCCCATACACTGAACTTTTTTTTTTTTTTAAGCGTGGTGGTATAACAAGCAGGAATAAGAATGGCATAATTTCATCGAATTGAATTATTATTGTTCGATTGGATGCTGGGGATGGCGTATATCATTCTTACTCATACGGGAAGTCTTTTATTCATGCTCATTTCGACCTCCCTCTACTTCAGAAATATTCCGGAATCATCTACTTCCTTTGGGGAATATCTTGCGCACTAATCGCACAATTTTGGAAAATTAATTTTTAAATAGAGCAGTTTTGAAGTCTTTGACGGAACCATGTCGCATTAATTCTACTGTTCGTAGTGTTAGGAGTATAAAGGTTTGAAGTCATTTTCCCCCGCTTTCGGTAGCCTGTAGCTCCGTAACTATGCACATTTCGAAATTTTGTTAGAGCAACTTTTGTCTTGTTTTGATGTCAGGAATGACATCCAGAAGTTCGTCGGTGTAATTCATAAACACCCTGTATATTACTTTGGCTAAATTGTATTTGCCAAGTTTTCGAAAATATTTGGATTTATGATATTTTATTGTCAAACGTATTTGCGAATTATATCAATTTCTAGAATTGCTACAGAGACTTTGTGGAGTTGTGAATTTCGTATGCAGCGTGTGTGTTGAATTGGATTACCGAGATAACAACCTAGTCCATTGTATGCTTAGAGCGTGAAAATGTTCCATTTCGTGTGGAGAAAACGCGGATGATCTGCGAATTTCAACGCTGTTCATTGAGGTAACACTGTCCATGTTAACTGGTTCGGATATGAGTAATTAAACAGAATGTTAGATTTTCCAGTGGATCTCTTGTACTGTCGGGGACAAGAAAAGATTCGAACGAACATGTGAGTCATTCGAAGCAGTAAAACACACAAT
>JAGDQP010006169.1:44457-73949 GCA_022664845.1 Lepisma saccharinum | reverse complement strand
TTACAATGGCAAAAATATTCATTTCATAAATCGACGTAAACAAATGGGTCAAGTTGCAACTTTTGCAAACGTGGAATTTTTCTGCCGTCAGTTTTGCAGATATCAATTCTGCCAACTACTCTTTGTGCAGGCTGAAGGGTGGTTTTTGTTCATGTAAGGTTGAAATGATCCTCTTCCTCATTTTATAGACAAAGATGAAGAAACATTTTCTTCTATTTATCAGTAGCATCCGATTCCTGTGCAGTAAAATTCAAGCTATATAAAATTTGGTTCAAGACTAAAGATCTCCGATTTTCTTAGAAAAAAATGTTTGCAATCTTAGGTTAGTCTAAATATAAGAAGAAAAATTAGTTTTAGATAAGAGAAGGCAAACAAATCCAGGTTTTTTATTCCTGCATTTAAAAATCTGGAATCTACAATTTCTTACAATGCATTTCAAACTATTCCAGTTTTTAAAATCAGGAAATATTCACATCTGAAACTGAAATACAAAGAAAAAAGAAATAAAAAATCGAATTTCGCCGTCTCTAGTTTAAATAATTGTGGGTAGACAGGGAAAACATCTAGATATTTAAGAGTCTTACTAATTAATGCCTGCTTTAGGGATTCCTTTTGCATTACACATTTCAATCCATTGTCTACTCTTAATAGTTTTGTTTTTGTACCCTTCTGATAACGAATCCCAAATTATTTTCTTTTTTCCTAATCTCATCTATAAAGCTTCCAGTATCAAAATATTTGATCGGCAAAATAAATGACAGAAAATATTTCTGTTCCACAGAAACCTTCACGAAACTGCACAAAAGATCAGCAAAGTGGAACGCAGAAAAGTCTTACGGTTTGAAATATAATGTTCACAAACTTTTTCTCGCGATGACATTATGTAGGACACGACAGCATGGCTTTCAGAATGCCACTGGCCGAAAGTTGGGCGATAATGCATAAAATGATTGATTCGTTTAGGATCATTTATGGAATGGCTCTTGTAGTCATTTTAAATCGCGCGACGAAAATAATATTTTCGTTGAAGTGGTCTTAGGCTTGCATTTGTTATATTCCTTGAAAAATAAAAAAAAAGTTTAAATAAGCCTGAAATTTTTTGTATATGCTTAAACATTTTTATTGTTAACATTTGGCGAAATTTGCGTTATTTAACAATTTGAAAGACCATAAATTCTTACCTAAAGACCGTTAATTCTGTTTTCTTTCATTATTTTAATCTTTCCGATGTTTTCTGTTTCTACCATCGATTTGAAGACATTATAAGATATTGCCTAGTAAATTTTTATTCACACTAGTGACTCTGAGATCTCAGAGAAACTAGTACAATAACTTAACCAAAATCTGAGAAGTAGCGGTTATTATTATTCTTATACGTTTTTTTTACTGAGTCGAATCAACACGTTTGAAAGAACGGGTTATATGGAGGTTGTGTCTGTCGCGTCTTTCAACTCTTAAATCACTGGACGAATTTTAATCCAATTGTATATGTATGTGATCTACACAAAAAAGTTACCCGGAAACTTTGAGAGTGAATTATCTTGGACACTTTATATCCGTACTTTACTGAAGGCTTGAAATAATTTATTCCAATCATCTTTTACACCACTGACTGAACAGATGTCATATTGTATCTACAGAAAGTCTTATCGTAAAATTTTGAGTATTAAACATCTAGGGGGAAAAAATTGCCTTTTCTTATTGAATGCTCACATACTGAGTCACGGGGAGGATTTCTCCCTCATCCTCCCGTTAATTCACACACTGGATATACTATATTCTAAGATCTGTTTTAATTGCCATGTTTCAATATTCTAATCGAGTAGCCTACATAGCAGAAAGATAGAACAAGGTAGTATATGTATAAATTACTCATTTAAACAAGTATAAGTTTTCTTCAGTGAAATCTTTGTTTGCTCGTTAGATTTGTAATGGGTTACTCAAACACAAGAGTAATTGTGTGCTACTCATAGAGTTATACAATTCCACTAGAGGCAGAACTGGCGTCACCGGACTCACCGCCTACGTGGGTTTTAATTCCCAGCGTGGCGCAAGTTGAACATTCAACTGTTTCTCTCTTGGTGTGGCAGGAATGAAACAGCGAGCCGTGCGCTGTCTGGTATTGTATCAGTTGTTTGTGCCACGCACGATCTTTTTACGAAGAAAAACAATTGAGAATTCGCATTGGAGTTCACCTTCGTTAAGTTCAACACGTAAAATACAAACAATTCCCAACTAAATTGATCAATATAAGGTATAATTTAAAATAAAAATCACTTATATAAAGCATTCTTGATAAATATTATTTTTCTTCTCAAAAAAGATTTTTTTTGTTAATGTTTCAATTTTATTATGGCCTTTAGGCATCTAAGGCTCAGGCCGGGATAGGGGAGGGAAAAGGATTCGGGAAGCTGTCGGTCAGGGCCTATGTTAAAGATGTCATCCCCGTTTTCATTTGTTAAATAAAACAATATCATGTTGATACTTAAAGTCACATAACTTATTAAAAAAACACATTAGAGATACATTTAAAAATATTATACAGCATTAGGGATACAACGCAAGTGACATGAATATTACACACACAAAATACTAATGTTGTAATTTACACAACCAAGAAAATTTACCAAGAAAATTTTAAAATTGAAAATAGGGTATGGACATCGGTCGTCGGACATACACTAGTAGTCGGCAATTTTCACATAAATATTGAAACAAGACGTATGTCATTAAAATGTACATAAAAATTATCCCTAGTTTTCGGATAGCTTTAACTTAATATCATCTATCTACCATCTATTGAAAGTGACATTATATAGATAAAAAAAACTGGCTTCCCTGGTTAGCTTAGAAGATGCCGGAAAAGTTATTTAAGAATGAAGAAGACTGTCTTTAAATTTAGAGTAAAAGTCTTTGTTTTGAAACTATTACAAACGACATTTTTTTTTTTTAGCTTTTCAAATGTTCCGTTTTAACTTTATATCATAAACAATACGAATAGTCATATCTATTAAGTACATTATTGTGTCTGACTTCAGGTATATAAGGTATATAGAATTCACGAGTTTTCCTCTTACAGACCAGGGTGACCGATAAGAAGCGTTTCTAATCTATTTTTGTTGCGATGTTCAATTTGTTTCTATTGTTCTTAATAGTGTAATCAGGGTGTTCCTGGTTCGATTCCCAGGGACATAAGTGGTTCGGAATCCACATTAAACTTGAGGTCCCGTCCTTAGGACGTCATCTTCGTGCGATGAAAGGCAATGTTAAACCACCATCGGTTCACCTAGTTCTGGGATCTTCAGGTCAAGAGCAGAACACTCATCATCATCATTGTTCGCAATAATTTAAAAAGTCTTTTCAACAGCACATTACTTACCGAGCCGCGGAAGCTCAGTGGTAGAGCGTTGGTGTAGCATTCGAGAAGTTATGGGTTCAATTCCAGCGGCCGACCATCCTGACAGGTTTTTCCAGATTTTTTGCTCAGGTATACAAGGCAAATGCAGGGATTGCAGAGATAGCACCTTCAACATACGCTCTGGCCGACATCTTCCCGAATCCTTTCCCCTCCCCTATATCTGCCTGAACCTTAGATGGCTAAAGCCATCAATAAAATTCAACAGTACATTATTGGCTTAGAACTATTTAAATTTTAAATAGGCAGATATTTTTTTTACACGAATATAACCACTTTATTAAGAATAGGCCTAAATGAAAACGATCCATTATTTCTGGATAGTGATCAAGATATTTTATCACAACTATCCCATGTCCTTGAAGGGGAAAAAACAGGAAAAAATCGCCGGCCGCGAAGTTAAATATACTGTAGGAGAGGGCAACAAAGCTGGTGCCCAGGCAGGAGGGTTTATTGCATATTTTACTTCGGAGAGATTTGCTTGAAACAAATATCTATGCTTGAAACAAACCTAACAAGTATCAAAGATCTCCGAAATAATTTTAGTAGTATCTTCTTAGACGCGGAAAATTTCATGAAGGGCACTGAAATTGAATTTCAGCCTCTGTGCAACACTCGCTTGATACTCAGCGAAATATCTGATGACGAGCCAATTATGGACCCCAAAGATTCATTCAAGGCGGAAACATTCTAGGCCAGCATTGATATGGCTATTACACAAATGAAGGAGCGCTTTTAGAAGATAATGCTACTACTTTAATGCTTCTGAGATATTTGTCTTTGCTCTCATGGAAACGTCTTTCCGAGGTCCACAAGAATCCGAAAGGTTTGCCTGAAGATGCATTTACTTCGTTTAGCTCAATTTATGGGAAATACGTGAACGTTGACGAAGCCAGTAAGGAATACATTGCTTTTTCTTCTTGTTTCGAAAAGCTTGGGAAAACGGTTGACCTACCTAGCCATCTTCACAGCGAAAATAATGGATTGTAGATTCGGACATAAATAGCGAGAAAGAGCCTAATTCTTCTGATGATGCTGTGTCGGATGATAACGAGGAACTGGGAATATCTAAACCTTCCAATGCTGGCAATCTTCCCAAAATTTTCAAAATATTTTGTAAGTCTAAACTGAAAACTGTTTTCCCAAACCTTTATTCTCTTCTGAAGATTGATGTTCTGCGGTAACGAGTGTTACCACTGAGAGGTCATTTTCTAAACTAAAACGAGTCAAAACTGATTTGAGATCTACAATGGGTGGTGATCGACTAGAGAGCTTCATTACAGTTCCTAATGAATCATGAAAAAGTGATAGATATATTTGCTTCCTATAGTTCAGTGCTTACGGAAAATCTTATGCTTTAGTGCCAATGATATGTGAAATGTGTCTTGTGAATTGTATAATTATTTCTGTATGCAAAATGGCCGAAAGCTTACAAGCTATAAAAGAAGATGTGGTTTAGAAAATAAACGTCATTGACGATGTACTGCTTTCTGACTGGTGAATATTAACGGGGTGGCGCCAATGTTCATCTATCGACTCCAATTTTGAAATCAGTTCGATTGTCATTGAGGCACGTGAAATATGTATTAGAATGTACTCCAGCACTAAAAGTTCGATGTATTTTCTTTGAAGTTAATGCTTCATAATCTTCTATAATTAGAAGAATGTTAAGTGAGCTTTCAGTTAGCTGTATTATCTAACATGAAGCATTTATTTGTGAGTTAAAAGCAGATAACATAGCTTTTTTTACTAACTAATGATCGGAACAGAACGCACTGAGGAAGTGTCGTTTTCATCAATTTTAGTGATACGATTAAAGTTTTGTGTTATATTTTCCATAAAGTTGTACCAATTTAAGAAAGCAGTAATATTAAAAGTGAGAAAAAGTTATTTATGTACTGTATGGTGATTATGATGGGAGTTAGCGATATTAAGATACTTTTGGGCTAGTCATTGTAGCTATGTAGGATTAGTAGTTTAGTTGTATGCTATTTTCTCACCTTCAAATGAGTAAATATACGTATTTATGGTGAGAATTTCTTATCTCAGATCCATTATGGTTATAGTAGAATATTACATTTTTCTATAAGAATTTACTTTGCTGCAATAATTCATTTTATCTGAGAAATTTCAACCAAGTTATGAATGTATTTAATTACCTGGAAACCACTCTTTTCAGTAGCTATGCTTATAAGATTCTGACAGTAGTCATTCTAAATTTCTTTTGTAACGTAAAAGAGTCATATTCTAAAACAACCACGCATTTCAAAAAGCATTACCTTATCTATATCTGTTGAGTAAACAAATATTGTTTCATACGACTGATTTCTACTTATTTTGTAATTTTGCAAAGAGAATTTTGTTAAGAAAGATATTTTTAGACATATTGAGATTTCGGTTAAAACAGTTCCTTAAATATTTGTTTTGCTCTCGCGAGAGGTCACATTAGGGCGTTGCGGTCGGTTGTTCACGGTAAAGAGGAAGATAAGTCAGATAGATGCAAAAGAAGAATAGCAGCGAGAAGACAGCGAAGTCTATGGCGGTCAAGATGACCACCATCACCGAACATCTCGCAAATCCATATGCGGTACATAAGATCTTGTTTTCAAAGCTTACGAGGGAACAATGCTTAACACGATATGAAAATGGCTTCATTGACCTCACTATCAAGTTTACCGACTCAGAGTGAAGTCACGCAGTAGAACTTTAGTAAGTCTGCCAAGTACGAATTGCAAAATATAGGAGTGGCGGAGCCTCATACAAGAAATTAAAAATGCTGCGTACACAGCTGTAACTTGAGGTGTAAGCACGAAAACAAAAGAGGCTAAGGTACTAAAAGTATTGAAGAGCAACAGCTCAGAATTGAAACGTATAAAAAACTATGAAAATCCTTTGCCCCTCATTAGACCGCTTAGCAGTTCAAAGAGGACATTGAGAGTTTAATAGAGAAAACTGCAACTTCAGGGTCAACTTAGTATCCAGTAGAACACTTAAACAAAACGAAATCCAAAGCCACGTGGAAAATGTTTCCAATTGGATATCAAAAAGTACTGTTCATACAAGATTGATTCAAACCCTGAAACAATAACACAGCCTAAGATTGGACAGAAAAAAACGCGTTCTAATTTTTTTTACCAGCAACAGCCACCTTACAGAAAATAGCTGGCCAGAATTTCGGCCACTCATGATAAGATAGAATACACTGTCGAAACTGAAGAACAAATTGAAAATCAGCATAGAAAAACTCATCAAGCTCTGATGCTGTCTTGTGTATATTGTTGAACCAAAGTACCTCAACAAGAATAAATGTTCATAGTATGCAAAACAGTTGTGTCAGCATCGAATATATTAAAATGGTGCTTTCTGCATCAGCGGTAACCCAGTACATCCTACTCCGGATTCTGATTCTAGTTCTGGCCCCCCTACGGCGATATAATTTACTCGTAACTAAAACAAGTTTTCTAAAAGAAGCGGTGGTGTTATATCTCAAATTTCCTCATTTTTAAATTGCAAGCAAAGAAGAAGAATGATCTCAAAAGACAAAAGAACTGTACAATATATATGTCCTTTCACCACCTGCAACGGCAATAAATGCATGTTTGCTACTCTCTCAAAAATGCCTTTTTAAAATCTAGAATGATGTGGAAAGTTTTGTTTCGCTTCATCTACCTCAATTTATATGAAATATTTGGTCATTGATGAAGGCTGAAAGGAATATAACTTTTTTTAGATTTGTCTTGAGCACTATCCTATGAGTAGCAAACATATCAACTACGTTTTCGTAGACAATGAAGATGTCCCATTTGCTAGCGATGACAAACTAACCCTCTAATCGCTGACGCTTCATCGTATATGTCAAATCAATTTCAGATTATAAAATTACCTCTCAGTGAACACACTCGTTACTGGCAATAGTCATCTTCAGAACATAATGCAGGTTTGGGGAAACAGTTTTAAGTTTTAGCTTGCCACGTATTTTGACAATTCTTGAGCAGGCTGCCAATGATGGAAGATTTAGATTTCCTCAAATACTCGACAAGATGAGCCCATCAATATGAGAGTTACACTCTTTTCGCTGTCCAGTTCCAAATCAACATTCAGCTTTTTTCGCTGTGAAGATAGGTAGGCCAAGCATTTTTCCGAACTGTAAGAAGCCAGAAGAAAAAGCGTTGATCTACCTAGCCAACTTAAATAAAAAAAAAAGTTGATTGTAGATTTGAACATGGATGGAGACTACCAACACAAAATGAACTTTGGTTCAAAATATTTGAACAACTTTCTAAAGATATTGATAAATTTATTATATAGATGAGATTTATTCATTGAACTTCTATCTCAATATATTATTGACTGTTCATGAACAGTTTATTTTTCTCTTTCACATAGCTCTTCCTACAGGTACGCGTAGTGGGTTTCCTAATTCTTTGTTCATTTAAACAATGAGTGAGAATTTGTGTATGTGTACATAATTTTGGGCAAGAACAAACAATGTATTTAACGACTTTGAACAACGACCTTTGCATATTGAACATATAGGGAATTATAAAATAACTGATAATTCTTGAGTACTTGCTGCACCCTGACTTTTAATATAATTTGGGTATGGTAATGTGTTTCATTTTTTTTAAATTTCAGATGTATTTGGATTTTTAACAATTCTCATGATGATGTCCCATCACATAACATTTGGGGAAATGTAAACCCTTCAGTGTTGGCAGCCTTTCCCTAAATGTTTTGCAAGTTAAAACTGAAAACTGTTTTCCTAAACCTGAATTATCTTCTGAAGTTTTCTGTCGCTTGCCAATAACGAATGTATCCACTGAGAGGTCACTTTCTAAGTTGAAATTGATTTGATATCTGCAGTGGGAATAGGAGGGACCGAATATACGGGTTGCCAATAATTGCCAGCGAATAGGGACACCTCAATTGATTATGAAAAAAGTGGTAGACATGTTTTCTTCTTAAAGGATATTGATTACGACAAAACTGATTCTTTAGTGACACTGATATGTGAAATGCTACAAAGTTGAGTACTCCTAAAAATCACCTTTGCTACATATCTAACTGGTCGACGTGGTGTATCATACAGCGCCAATTTAGTCAGGTGTTCATTCACATTTTTATTTTCCCTTTACTACCAAAAGTGTTAGTATTATGAACTAAGATGTACGCTTAATGTACCAATCAGTGTACCTCTAGATATTTTAGTTTTTTTTGCTGTGAATAAATTTTGTGACCCTTAAAAATAAATACGTTTCCTTTCTAAAATTAAGGAATGCCTAGAAATGCAGCATTTGAAAATACGCTGTCTTCTTGGGGTGGGTCAACATAAAGGTGGGTGGGTCCTGCTGAAGTAAGGCTTGCATGACCTCTTTCGAAATGAATGGGCGCCACTGGATGTAAGTACATACTTATGGAATACCAATCCATATTCATGTGATTATGGGTGACTCTATGTGTTGATAGTCATGAAAAAATGCAGATACAGCGTACATAGAGTTCTTCGTACATTTGCGAATCACATATTTACAATGACGAAAAAGAAGGCATGAAAAACAATAAAAACTAAAAAATAAGAAAACTTTTTGAAAAACATACTTTTCTTAAACAGTTCGTTCTAAAAAGTAAAAAATAATTTTGTTTATGCTCGATTTAAAAGAAAAACTTGTTTCGCACTCTCATATACAGTCACTTTAAAAATTCTTCAGTTGACGCGCCCCATGCTTTTCTTTTAAGTCATGCTGAAACAAAATTATGTTTTAGTTTTCAATGCGAATTGTTTGTGAAAAGTACGTTTGTAAAAGTTTTTTATTATCTTTTTTCAGTTACTTCGGTGTTTGGAGACTTTTTCTCAAGCTGATCTTGTCACCCAATTCCAAAATTGTTCTGCAGCTAGTAATCGTAACATCGTTGCGTGCTACTATTTATCTTAGGATATACAGAAGTTCTTACTAAAAAAAAATATGCTTTTAAAATATAGAAATATATAGAAAAAATATAGGAATATTGTATTGTCACCCGACTTATCTCGCTGTGCAAAATTTCATCACTGTATGGCGTCGGAAAATGAGTTCGTTGCAAGACTTAAGGATGCGATGAATCATTCTGAATTAAAGAAAAGTACTATAGTCTATGTTAAAAAGTTCAAAATCCTAATTCGAGAAAAAGGACGTACAATATGGAATCCCATGAAAGCGACATGCGAAATTCACCAAGAGTTTATCGGAACTAAAATATGTTTGAAAAATGAAAGTATGAACAAAAAAAAAGTGGGGGGGGGGGCGCACATATAAAATATAATAAAAATCCTTTTTAACACATACATTTCTTATACAATTCGTACTAAAAAGTAAAAAATATTTTTTATACATTACTAAAAAGAATAGCATGAGGCGCACTAACTCAAGAATTTTTAAAGTGACTGTATATGAGAGTGTGCCAAGTACTTTTCTTTTTCGTTATGCATAAAGAACATTATTTTTTACCTTTTAGTACGAATTAAGAAAAGTATGTCTCTAAAAAAAATATTTTTTTTTTTACCAAAATCCTAAAGTGTTCTGCAACCAGTGAAACACCACAGCGTTGCAGGCTAGTAATTATGGGTAATATTAAAAAATATTAAAATATGCTTTTAAAATATAATATATAGCAATATATGAAAGTAACAATAGAATATTGTATTGTCACCCGACTTATGTCGTTGTGTAAATTTCCATCATTGCATGACGTCGGGAAATGAGCTAAATTAACGTTGCAAGATTTGAGGCCACTACGAATCATTGTGAACTAAAGAAAAGAATATAATAATAAATTCTTACGTTATATTCAAGTGAGGACATTACACAAAAGTTGCTTCTGTATATTTACCTCTATAAAACACTATTGTTTAAATAACTGTTAGATGGGAATCGTAGCCTCAAACAGTCAATTTGCAGAAGTCACACCTTTTTCATAATTAGCACATTCATTGTGAGATCCAGCATTGACAGATCATGCACACCACCCATTTTTCATCGTGTTCGAGAGAAAATTTCTGATCTCTTGAAAGTCTCTCCATGTTGATCAAGAGAGATCAACCTCATTCTGGTCTCTTCTCTGTAGTGAGTTTTCAAGACGCTCATGAAGGTTCTGTCTATTCGTGGCATCTTATGGGACGAATGTTGTGGAATATAGAATATGGAGATGTTTTCTCTCGCCAGAAGAAACATCTCCAGGTCCCTTGACTAGGCGCGATGACTATAAAAAATAAGTAAACCTGAAGACTCTGAAATGGTTTCAACCATTTCAGAAAATGTCAAAACATGCACGTGAAGAGTTTGCTCTGTATAGATCTCAATGTGTAACAAGGCAGAATTGCTCCTGCAGAAGCACTACAATGAAGAAAGTATGAAGCTCTAAAGATGTACTATTACTCCATATGTAAAGCCTTATGGTGTCCCATATTCCAAACCTCGCAATCTTTCTTTTCTTTTTTTTTAATTGTACTTCCCAAGGTGGCGTTATTTATGGAGGCTATGACGATCAGAACAGCCATTTTAAAATCGGTCATCATACCTAACACGAAATTTTTTAATAGGAAAACTGTTGAAATTGCAATTTGGAATTGAAATTATTGTAATTTTTTTTGGCAAAATGTTATTTTTATACATGATAATAGAATATACAGAAATATAATGTGGTAGAAATTTGCATCGTTTGGAGAACATGCTTTACGAATTATCTTTATGCTTTCCTTTTTGTCTTAAATATGCAGTGTCCCTGAGAAAATAGCGCACAAGTCGGGATGTTATTATTTACATCAAAACAAGAATAAAGTTTCTTTGAAGAAATTTCGAGGTACGCGTAGTTTCGGAGCTATAGCAGCTGAAAGTGACGGCGGCATTGTTACAAATGACAGCATAGCTAGACATAATGACGCAAACAGTGCTGGCTTAGTAAAGCACAATTGAAATAATACCAATACACCTATTTAAGCTGTTTATGATTGGTTAATGCAGCTTAAAGGGGATTTCTATGTCCTATTAAACCATTTAATTCCTTGACAATAAAATCGTTTCGTTGCGAAACGTGCTATGTTCCACATTGCATTTAGATCCCATTTAGATCCAAAATATACGTATAATGTCTCAGAATATTTCGGATCAAATAAGGATCTTCCTAGGATCCCCACAGAATAATTGTCGTCATGTTCCTAGAATATAAAGGAAAGAGGGGCAAAGTGAATACATTAGGGAAAGCGAATATTGGAATTCACAACCTTTTAAAAAGAAATGGCGGTAAAAACTTCTTTGTGGCTTGTCACGTCTCTAGTTAGGAAACAGATGGTCGTCGAGATTGAACGTCTGTGTGTTGTGTGGTAAAGACAAGACAAGGATAGAAAAATATTTGTTTCTGAAAATTTTTCAAGATGTAGGTTTTTCAATATCTTTCCCTAGTATTTGCTAATGTATTTTGAACTCAGAATGGACGAATACATATGTATGGACGATACATTAAATATTCAATTATCTATGCCGTAGCAACATTTCTGTCCATACAGTGTATATATATATTACTTTATAGTCATATATTTTTATTGTTTTTCCCTTTCATTGAATTTATATTAATTTATAACCTTGATCAAAAATAAATTACATATGTAATGGAGGAAGTTACCGTGTATGGTGTTGGAACACTCAATTAGGATGTTCAGCAGTGAGACTCGAACCTTCAAACCTCCTCAAATTTTATTCCAAAGTTCGAGATGTAACCGCTGGCGCAAAAGGGGTTCGCTGTAAGCAGATGAACACAAAATAAATGGTCAAACACGGTCATACACGCAATGATACTCTAGGCATCTGTTTATACGACAGGCAATGACAAATCAGTACTAGTTTGCCTTTCCTGAGGGCTTCTGGTCGAAATATGCAATGCTTTATTTCTCTAAATGTATATTAGAAAACTTTCATTTTAGCTACAACCAGGCCATACGGTGATTTTGTATAATATACACTTGTCTTGTAATAACACTACAGGCTTGTGTAAGTGCTTTCTTGGAACACTAGCTCGGATATTAGTAACTAACCGTTTGCAATGCTAAGAATATGGGATTATATTTTATTTTGTTCGAAGCCTATTTATCTAGGCATTCCTATTGCTAGGAATGTAGATCACAGTGTTATTTGAGTATTTTCCCAACGGTGTTGTAGCGTGACAGAATGACCATTGCCAGATTTGGCTATCTTGCCTATAAACAAATTCCCGTCACAAGATCCGGGTCACGCTCTACGTGGAAGATTCACCCAAACTGGAACGAGGTTTAATCGAACATAGACTTCCACAACCCCTGTGGCAGGGCTAAGATAAGGCATGCAGGTGACCACAGGGCGCCCACAGCGAGCGGGCGTAAGCCACTTCCATACATCATCACTCATCCTATCTCCCTCCCATACCTGTACCTCAACGCAGAAAGGTTCACTGGGGTCCAGCCATCTACACCTCCCATTAACAGTGTCCCCGCCTATATCCCCACTGACTCCAAATAATGCCATAACTGGCACTCTGCAAATACAGGAGTACTCTGCTCCTGTCTCAGTCTTACAGCAAGTCACCTGACCTTGCTAAATTAATATATATATATATATATATATTCACTCAACATCGAAGTGGTTACACAGAAATCACTAGGCTGGCATACATCAACATGATTAAATTTTAACGAAGTTACACATATGTACACTCATTGGGGTGAAAGGAGGAACACAAATTTCATAAAGTTGTAGGTGGCTATCCCCCAGGGAAATTAACCACTAGGTTCAGGAATGGAATTTCATAGCAGCACCAAAAGAATCGAAGAGCTGAACTCAAAATCGACGGCTAGGTACACGCACATTCAATCACAGGATCACAACAACGCAGATAAACCGGTGACACTAAACGTAAACACTTCATCATAATGAACCCAAACTAAGCAAATGGGCCAGCATTCTAGAAGGCATCATGGCACTAAACAATGGTAGCTGATACACACTATTATTGGGTTCATTTATATAAACACTCGAAAAGCACTGCAGTCTTCCAGTATTGAGGCCAAGGCCCCTCAAGTTGAGATTTACGCTTTACACACCAAGTCCATTCTACATAGGTGGGCTTCCATTAAATAAATAAATAGATGAGTGTAATTGCATAGTTGCACAAAATAGAAGAGAGAAAAAAAATATAGGAAATAATAACCATCGAACCTAATCTAATTAAGTTACGTACAAGGGACAACTTACATCCGTACCACTATATGTAATACTGGTCGATGAAAAAAAACGTGTAAACGAAACCCATATACTCTCAAGCAGAAATCTCACCTTGGATAGGTCATACCACTGCACTAGGAAGAGTTCCACGTTGGATTGCAACACGCAAATAATTAGCATGGGATAACAGCTCTATCAAGCAAGAATTTCAACCAATTTAAATAACCGTATAATTTCCATAGCCCAATCGTTATGCTCAAGAAATTATACATGTTCTCGATTTTAGTTATTATTTTATTATAAACCTTCCTGTCAAAAATTCACATTACCCTAACATTATTAACAAAATCTTGCTGACACCTTCTCAACACAGCAGACAGCTGTTTTCATCAACTAACATCAAACATTTACAGCGTGCCAACTATATTAAAATATATCCATAGTTAAATTAATCGAAGTTTATTAAATTAAAATTTTGAAAAAGGAAATTTATAACCAGAGTGAAGTCAATTATTAAATTATAGAATATATTGATAATATCACATTAATTACACAGGTGCGATCTGCACAGACAAAATGCCCCTATTTTTCACTCGTACAGAATTTTGGGTTAAAACAAAAATATCAAAAGTAAAGTTCATACGAGTGAAAAATAGGCTCACTGGTACCCTCAAACAGTGCAAACACGTAACACATAACAGTTATTGTTCAGTTCAGAATTTAGAACATTGGGCTCGAAGATAGAAATTATTTATTTAAGATTTTACTAGATCGAAATGTAGTTTAACATGGCTCTACCGGCCTGTAACTTAATGAACACATAAACACACACACAAGTATCGACTGTCGATTCCTTCACCCCTTCCATTTTTGAATAAAAAATAATTCCAGAAAGTAGGTTGAGAGGGGATGAAGGATCGAGATTTTACACTTTTACATCGCCGAGAATATGTAGATAGTATCACATTTTTGCCCTTTTAACATCCTAAAGTTCATCATGTTTATTTAATAAGGGCAGAATTCAATTCTGAGATCTTGATGTACAGGATTTTGGTGATTAACTCAAAATATTAAATATTCAAAATTTCAATGTTACCAAACCTACATTTCGCCTAGAATGCTCGTGCTCAAATACCGACGGAGGAGAAGGTACAGAAAATTAAGCTATCATGTCGAAAGTTCTTCCTCCACACAAAAACAAAAGGTTGAAAAGAGTTAAAAGCTCAAGTCGACGTGAATTTAAATCGTATCACTCGGAAATTCCACTAATAATCCACAATAGAAAATTAGTTTATAAAAAATTTAAAGATGGCTACCCTCTGTAGCACGAAGCACGCGGCGACATTTCACTGATGATCAAAATTGTCCAACACGCGAATTTATCCCATTATTCTTTTTACTTTAAATAAACTGGAACTAACACACCATGTCCAGAATCACATCTGATAATCTCGTTGGTTAATTTATTTAATACATGTTTCAATCAGCGATGCAAGAAATTTTTGGAAGATGTCATCTTCATCTTCGTGGGTCGGATACAAACACACATGACGTCACGCGCACGCAGCACGGGAAAAACAGTCTCGAACCAAATTCACACGAGACGAAAAGAACGAAATATAAAGTGAATATCGGGATGTAGAGCGGAAATCCAGAGTCCCAAAAATAGCGAAACGCAAAACAATCAAAATAAAGTCCTTAAAATAATAAAGAAAATATTATTACTAAAAATAAGCATAAACACTTACATACTAGACACATCGAAATAAATACTCTCGTTACTACAGGGGGTGACGTAGGGGAGACCCGGCCATGCATTGACCATTATTAAATACCTAGATTTAATTACAAAGAATAAATCCCAAAGAAGAAAAATAATAATAATGAATAAAAACTAAAATACAATTTGATACATAGAGACAGTATCATAGAGACCTCTATGAGTTGCTCTAAAGCTAGGGGCTTGGTTTTAGTCAACAACCAACAGATGGCAGTAGTGATGTTCATAAACTGACACATCACAGTGTTGCTATTGCTAGTTTGCATACGTTGTAAATTCAGTGATATATTTGTACTACTTACCTTGTGAATGAAATCATACCAGTCCAGACAGTTCAGCATCGCCGTGATGGAACTAATTTGGAGGTAAAGGAAACAAGGGTCTTCTGTTGGAGATTTTCTGGTACAGGAACTAGCCGCCACACAAACCGAATGAATTATGTAAACACAACACACTTGCCACTGAGGAAAGGTGTTCACTTCCCTGCTACCAGTATCATGTGTTGTTTATATTCCTTGAGTCTGAAGCAGGAACAGAGAAAGGATAGAGGGAGAAAGAGAGACAGGTGTCATATGTAAAATACTAATTTTTATGTCGTATTCGTAAAATGCGTATTTTTATGTCGGAAAATACAAAAGTTGTTTAATTTTGCATTTTATATGAATTATAACTATGCAGGAAATCTTTTTAAATTACAGATTTAGAGACTAGGAGAAGAGAAAGGAAAAGAGAGGGATGCGAATCGCTGCACTGAAAAAAACAGGTTTGAACACGTTAAAATATTAGTTCGTAGCATCTTTACACATACCAATTGCAATATATAACGAATATATTGTACTGCTAAACAGTGTATCCAAGAATTGCCAACCTCATGTCATCAAGTGTTGTCAACCCAGAATTATTTTATTATTTTATTGTTTTATATTTATGTAGAATATTTATTTCTGAGTACGGGACAATCAGTCAATGCTGCCAATTTAACGAACTAAACTGTTGCCGAACCCCCAAATTAGTAAATTCAACTCTTTGCGCTATTTCAGTTCCTAATACACAGTTTTTATTATTTTCATGTCTAATTTCACCAGATACGCTATTATAACTATATTTTGAGACTAACACCGTCAGTTTATATTCTTTATTCCGTTTTTTTTTTCAGGAAAGTTAATAAAATGTTGCAACGAACAGTCTTGAATCTAGTTGCTACAACGATGGCGATATGTTCGAGAATCCAAGTGACTCCTGATTGTTTATTTTATAATATAACACCTTAGAAAACAAGCATACGACTAATATGTAACGCCCGTTCTACTCATATCCCGATCGAGTCAGGGTGACATGTGAACATTCACATGTCCATGAAATCCATGGAACAGGACGTGCTGGAAACCGTATCGTATTATGGGATATGCAATGAAATCTAGAGAAATTTAAAGAGATCCATGGAGATAGTGAACATATAGGGCAGAACTTTTTGAAAACATATAAGCAAATGATTACAAGTGGTGAATACTTGGACAAACTCTACGTGCCTGTCTGGACGAAAGATTGGTTACATGGTTGCTTCGGATGTTGTCTGTGACATAATTGAAATGAAACGAACGATTTGATGGTAACAAAGAACTTTAATTGAGGATGAGTAAGATATATACAGAGTTTTATGACTAGAACATTTCAAGTGATAAAAATATTTTCATTACACACATTCGATACAAACTAATGAAGAGTCTTGCTTATTTCTTAAACGTTTTCCATACAATTAATACAAACAGTGCTGTAATTAAAAGAGTCAAGTGGTAAAAATATTGTGATTGCAGACAATATAAAACAATGATACAAAAATTCTACTCATACAGAATATTATGATTTACATATTTTTCTGGTGTAATGTAAAATTGTTACAATAAAAAGTCAAGCCATACAATGTATTTTGATTTACATATTCTTCCTGGTATCATCATAAAAGCTGTACAATATCTTAGTCTAGAATAGTGCAACTCATTCTATTTTTGTATGTAACAAACTAAGGAACAACTTCTTGCTTGAAACTATGCAAGTATTAAAACATTCATGAAATAGTTAAAGAAAAAAGTTTTGTTTTCAATTTTATTTTCGTTTCTCAAGAAAAAATCTCTTTTTGTTATTCGTTTCACACAAAAGTTTTCACAGCTAAGAGCTTTCAATAATATTTACAATAAAGTTTATCTCTTTACAAAAGAGTTATCTTCGTTTACAAAAAACTTTTTCAGAACAAAACGTTTTTCGTTTACAAAACTTTTCACAGCAAGAAAGTTTTTCAGTTTAGAAAAAAGTTTGTCTTTACAAAAATTGTCAGTTTTACAGGAAAAAAGTGTTTCATACTGTTTGAAAAATGTTTGATGGACAACTTTACAACTTCTAACTTAAACAAAATATATTTTGTTATTACAGAAATGCTTTGTGAGCATTCAACATGCGGTCCAATAAAAATTGAAATTTTACAAATGTAACACTTACCTTTCCTTGATTTTCTACCATTGACATTGCTACAATATCCATCGGGGAGAGTACAATAATCTTCTTTGAAGGGTTAAGCCATCGTCGCTTATTATTAACTACTCGATCTGGCTTAGTTTGTCCTTTGGAAACGATTTTGTACCCTAGTTTCCAGAAGAAATTGTTAGGACAAAAATTTGTAGGCTATTATACTGTTCAGTGAGTAAATTATAAACGTAGTTAAAATTATTTCAAAGTTATACCACACACTTTACGTCATAGTTCATATCACCTGTAAGTAGATTATTTTTGGTAACTGTAATTTTTTGCATCCGCACCTATGAACATTTCAATCTCCCATCCGTCTTCTATTTAACTAGTTAATTGTCCCAGTAGTTCACAATAATGGCTCATTTAGTTTCTGCACGTAAATTACTGAGTCTGTGTCGCAATAAATTACACATTCAATACCTACAGTATTCAGTAAATCGTATAATCGAACCCTAGCCCACGAGGGTATGAAGGCTGCTACTCCTACATTCGTAAAGGCATGTGGTGAATTTTCATTTTCAAAATCCTTAAACGTCGCGAATAATTTGTTTTCCCCTACAGGAGTCACATGCTACATTTCCAAGTGGGGCGCCCGTGGAATTTTAAGGAAGCTTTTTTATCACTCACAACTTGAGTTCGTGGGTGATCGGTTCTCTTGCCCCATTTTCCGAACAAGGAATTGAGAAATATTTTAGAAATATGCCTCAGTCCCTGGTTAGGTTGGATCTTGTCATAGTCAAGATGTTCAGTACCTTCATGTTTTTCATAATCATTTATATATCTTTGCTTTCCTCTTCCATGGTACACACTTGTTAGGGAACACACTTGCTGCTTGCTTCATTTTGAAACTATCGACATATGGTTCGATCAGTTGCTCAGTCATTTCCATTTCCCAGATTTCCTACGTTTTAAGAGTGATATATACTTTCTCCAATGCGAAATGAAGTTGAGGAGTACAAAATGCTCACTTATATTCCCTTCATCGCACGTTTCTCTTGAGTACGTGTACAGTTGTCAGTATTCATTTCCTCCACACATGAGCGGCATAAACCGAAGATAATCGCTTATGAGAATTATATGGCAACAGGGGTATACCAATATTTAGGAGGAAGTGCTTTACAGTAACCCATCCATGGACACTAGCTGGATGGGAAAGTTTTTCCCTTTATGAAATTTATTTTTTCTAGTTGGCATAGGTTTCTAGACAACCCCACGGATAAAGCGAGGTTACGTCGAGTTATACTAAATACTCGTCCTCACTACATTCATATAGCGCACGAAAACATTCGGTACGTCCCTTTTAAAATGCGTCTTTAGGATGTAAACTATCTTGCATTTCACAACTTTCATTTCTTATGAAGCTTGAATTTCAGGAGATAATTGAACCTGCTTGTTCCACGCACATTCCCAAATACAACTTTAATTTTACAACTGAATTCAAGAAATTCCTCTCCTGTCAAGGTTGCCTTGAATCGGTCCTCCAAAGTATGTCCCTCAGCATGAATAGGATTATCATCATGGCCATGCCAGTAATAGCTATCAAATTCATAAGCAGTACGGCTTTTCTTGTCATATCCATCCAGTTTAAACCGCTTAAATTTAACTTCGTCTCCATTTTCTGCAGTTCGCAATTCAATGTTATTTTTGTATTCCATATATTTCAACCAATGCTTTACCGTTTCACTTTGCTGCTCGCGATGTTGAAAACTTAAGAGCGGGATGATTGGAATGGTATTTTCTGTGAGATAGCATGAACGAAAACACTCCATTACACATGAAGCGATAGTGTTTGTTTCGTGTGAACACTGTATACCACCCGTTTATTCTTCAATAAGGCTTGAAAATCGAATCAATGTATTTGTCATTAAAACATCATTCTTGGAATACTCCAAGATTTCTTTTTGTAAATCAAACGTCAATTCTGAGAAATACATTCTTAGTGCAAGGCAAGGACTGCATCCCGTTCGTCCTCAAATCTGAAGTCAATATCAAAATACTCAATGTCTGGCAAAAGTCCAACATAATTTTGATCTTTAGGAGTGTTAAGTGGTATGTGAACTCTCCTTTCTTGAGGCTTTCTTGCAAACCCAGTTGATGGTAATTTGGATAATTAAACTTCCATGAACAATTATGCATCACAGAAAATGATATTAACACCTACTTGAGTAATCTTTTGTCCTTGTACAATAACCAGCTGATAAATTTTGTTTTTCATGAGACATCGCACTACTAGTAATGTATCGAAACCGGGTCCGTTAAGTGAAATACCTATTACTATCTGAATCTTAGGGCCTTGCTCTAGAACATAAATCGCAAATGTTTCCATATTGTAAAATACAAAGTTCCTTAGAACTTCTACATTGCCACAAACAGTACAAGTATAATTTTGTTCCATATCTTTATGTTTATGACACCGATGGGATGCCTGATGTTCACGTTCCCCGTTTTTATCCATTTTAGTAGCATCGTCTCTACATCAAAGATAATATACAAAATCCTCAATTCGTTTTGGTTTTATTGGTTTAACAAAACAAGAATGGGTTTCATCAACGTGAATATTACACAATTTACAATAATGTTCGCCACAAACATGTTAGCCACAAACGCCACTACGTCTTTAGATTTTTATGCCACACTGCGGACAAAGTTGTACATAACATACAGGTTTGCTCTTGGCTTTATGTTGATCATAGCAGGTTTGATTAAGAAACGTAAGATGCCAATACAGACATTTCATACCAGTTTCATTACTATTATCAATGTCGTCATCTTACTCTTCACAACGACTCCATAAATATTTACATTTATGGGACCGACGTTCCTCATAAGGTGTAGGATAATAATAACAATAGCCAGTATGATCTAAAAACGTAGTGAATGTTTCAATAACATCATAATGACTATTTTCATATCTTAGATACAATGGCTTGTCCGCTGATGGTCCTAAATGCAATTTTATATGCTTCCGTCTCTTGATCACCCACATATACAATAACCTGACACTCGTCGCCATAATATTTCTGAAACTGATCAATATCTTCAATACTTCCACCATTTTACTCATTAATTCTACTTCCGCATAATAACACAATTCTGCAGCTGCACAGGCTCACTTCTTTAGGTGTGTTTTCATGTAATTTGCTTTCACAAATTGCTTATCGGCTCGTAGTTTCGCCAATACCAAAGCCCGTGCGAGACAATCAAGAACATATTCAATTGGAATACTGTGCTTTTGAAGATATTTTTTTCGAAGACAAATATTTGTCATTACTATATTACCACGAATATTAACTTTGACGGTCATGCCCTAACAAAATGGTATCCTTAGAAATGAGAACATTTTCAGTCTTTCTTAAGATATCGTCAACTGTAATGTGAACCCTGAATTTAAGGGGAATGTATATTGGTTTATTTTCCTTGCTATTGTAACTTTCAATCGTAAACTTCGCTTTGGAATCGAGGTCAACATCTTTAAATGTTTCATAGCAAAATTAAATAAACTCTTTACATAATCCTTTGGGTTGGGAATTGACTTTACTATTTAATTAATGCTAATTTGACGCCTTTGAAAACCAAAGTTTGGATAGTTTTTTACATTCACCTACAATTTCAAAATCACTAATTTTTCCAGCACCCAGCAACATAGGTACGTTGTTGTCCATCCACATTTGAACACGAATATTAAGCATCTCACCTTCAATAGAATCCTCTTCTGTAGCAAGCTCAATGTTGGTATCGATACTAGTTTCATCACCATCCGTTATGCTAATGTCACCACTGCTCTCCTCCATACTAAGGTCATCAGTCACTACTTCCATAGTTGGATAGTTGGTCGGCACGACCAACTATCCAAGTCAAAAAAATTTGACTCCATCTTGAAGAATCATTCCATCGGGTTTGGTGAATATATCAAAATAATAACTCCACGCCAGTTAATTTCCACACTTCGGAAAAATCCGTAATGGTCAAGATCAATAATACCTTGGGCAGTTACATAGTTTTGTAACACTTCTTCTTCGTTCCAATAGTAATATAGGAGGTGATGGAATCATGTTTTGCCGGGTGAAATCCCAACATTTTATAAAAGCACAAATGATTCCAATATTCAAGTACACGATATGGCGTCATACCCTCGAAGCTCCTGAACAGCAAGCAAAACATCAATTGGATTTTCCATTTCTTAAAATCAAGTAACCTCCCACAAAAGCACTATACAAAAGCTAAATAGTATTATTTACAGGAACAAGACTTGTTTCACGCAAAGTTAGAATACTCAAAATCAGCAGGAAGGACCATTAGCAGGCTTCAACACAATACAAAGCAGCAACAGTGAAGATTCTCACAAACGTGAAAGCAGATCTTTACACTTCAAGGCTCAAGTACAAACAGAAGTTTTAAAGCAGTAAGTGGTGGATATATCGCACGAGCGCGGACGTGAACAAAAAATATCATATAAGGGAACCAAAAGGGTGTGTGTGAAGCAACAGGGGAAATGTAACATGCGCAGACCATGATGCAAAGTAGCTTTTTCTTTATATATAATTTAAAACAACCCTATCATCATCCTGCGAGACCATTACACAGACAATAAATATTTTTCATGTATCTTTAAAAGCATTCGGGAAATGATAAACTACTATCTCTTCTCGGCAAGTCCCTACACATTACCCGTTATTCGTATATGTCACTGATCCCTGGAATCAGCTACAACACACACAACCTTTTGACTGTTTTCTTGAAGTAAAAGACAAAAAACTGAATTTTGTATATTGGTAAAAAAAAATTTTGTAAAACAAAAACTGAAAATACTTTGTTGTGGGAACTTCTGTAAACGAAAAACTTTTTTCCGAAAATACTCGTATTCTGAAAACTTTTTGTGAACGAAAAAAATGGTAAAGAAAAACGTCTCGTAAACTTTTTTGAAAAGTTTTTGCTGTGAAAACTTTTGTGTGAAACGAAAAACTAAAATGGAATTTGTCTAGATATACGAAAAGAAAATGGAAAACAAAACTTTTGTTCTTTACCTATTTCATGTATGTTTTAATAGTTTCAAAGTTTCAAGCAAGAAGTTGTACGTCAGTTTGTTACCTACAAAAATAGAATGAGTTACACACTGTAGGATAAAATATGATTTCGTACAACTCTATCATGATACCAGGAAGAAAATGTAATTCAAAATAATTTGAATAACTTGACTTTTTTCTGCAACAAATTTTACATTATACCAGAAAAATATGTAAATTATAATATTTTGTATGGGTTGACTTTTATGTACCATTGTTTCATATTGTATGCAATCACACCACTTGACTCTTTTAATTACAGCACTGTTTGTAGTAATTGTATGGAAAACGTTTAAGAAATAAGCAAGACTCTTCATTAGTTTGTATCAAATGTGTGTAATGAAAATATTTTTATCACTTGAAATGTTCTAGTCATAAAACTCTGTATATATCTTACTCATCCTCAATTAAAGTTCCCTGTTACTATAAAATTGTTTGTTTTATTTCAATTATGTCACAGACAACATCCAAAGCAACCATGTAACCAATCTTTCGTCCAGACAGGCACGTAGAGTTTGTCCAAGTATTCACCACTTGTATTCATTTGCTTATATGTTTTCAAAAAGTTCTGCCGTATATGTTCACTATCTCCATGGATCTCTTTAAATTTCTCTAGATTTCATTGCATATCCCATAATACGATACGGTTTCCAGCACGTCCTGTTCCATGGATTTCATGGACATGTGAATGTTCACATGTCACCCTGACTCGATCGGGATATGAGTAGAACGGGCGTTACAGATTAGTCGTATGCTTGTTTTCTAAGGTGTTATACTATAAAATAAACAATCAGGACTCACTTGGATTCTCGAACATATCGCCATCGTTGTAGCAACTAGATTCAAGACTGTTCGTTGCAACATTTTATTAACTTTCCTGAAAAAACGGAATAAAGAATATAAACTGACGGTGTTAGGCTCGAAATATAGTTATAATAGCGTATCTGGTGAAATTAGACATGAAAATAATAAAAACTGTGTATTAGGAACTGAAATAGCGCAAAGAGTTGAATTTACTAATTTGGGGGTTCGGCAACAGTTTAGTTCGTTAAATTGGCAGCATTGACTGATTGTCCCGTACTCAGAAATAAATATTCTACATAAATATAAAACAATAAAATAATAAAATAATTCTGGGTTGACAACACTTGATGACATGAGGTTGGCAATTCTTGGATACACTGTTTAGCAGTACAATATATTCGTTATATATTGCAATTGGTATGTGTAAAGATGCTACGAACTAATATTTTAACGTGTTCAAACCTGTTTTTCTTTCAGTGCAGCGATTCGCTTCCCTCTCTTTTCCTTTCTCTTCTCCTAGTCTCTAAATCTGTAATTTAAAAAGATTTCCTGCATAGGTATAATTCATATAAAATGCAAAATTAAACAACTTTTGTATTTTCCGACATAAAAATGTCCGTTTAGTATTTTACATATGACACCTGTCTCTGTTTCTCCCTCTATCCTTTCTCTGTTCCTGCTTCAGACTCAAGGAATATAAACAACACATGATACTGGTAGCAGGGAGGTGAACACCTTTCCTCAGTGGCAAAGTGTGTTGTGTTTACATAATTCATTCGGTTTGTGTGGCGGCTAGTTCCGGTACCAGAAAATCTCCAACAGAAGACCCTTGTTTCCTTTACCTCCAACTTAGTTCCATCACGGCGATGCTGAACTGTCTGGACTGGTATGACTTCATTCACAAGGTAAGGTATCCTAATATTTCACTGGACTAACAAGGTATGCACACTAGCAATAGCAACAACGCTGGAAAAATACTCAAATGACGCTGTGATATACATTGCTAGCAATAGGAATACCTAAGTAAATAAAAGCCTGACTTCGAACAAAATAAAATATAATCCCATATTCTTAGAATTGCAAACGGTTTAGTTACTAATATCCGAGCTAGTGTTCCAAGAAAGCACTTACACAAGCCTGTAGTGTTATTACACGATAAGTGTATATTGTACAAAATACCGTATGGCCAAGTTGTAGCTAAAATGAAACCATTTTCTGATGTACATTTAAAAAAATAAAACATTACATATTTCGACCAGAAGCCCTCAGTAAAGGCAAACCAGTACTGATTTGTCAAAGCATGTAGTATAAATAGGTTCCTGAAGTATCATTGCGCGCACAAAACACTTAGATTGTGCCCGTTGTCAAGATATCAAACCTTTAATTCTTTTCTCCTCTTAAGTAATGTTTTTGCAGGTGAAATCCACGGAATCAGTTCATTCTAATTAAAACTTCAATGAAAAATGCATCTTTTCTTGATATATTTGTTTAAAATACGAATTTGTGGTTAAAATACGTGTTCAAGGTGCACCTTTCAGGCAAAGGTCTCTCGAGCGCTTTGGAATGTCTGTTGACAGTGCTTTTTTAGCCCCATTCCTCCACCACGTGATGGTAGGACGCATGACGTCACAGAGGAGCATAGCTAGTTTGTTATATATGTGCAAAATGGACGTGTTTATGGCTCAGTGATACTTCTGCATTGAAGACGGTAATACAAGTAGTCAAGTAGATGTTTCTGTACAGTATCCACAATTAGCTATATGAAAACTAAGTAAAAATAAATACAAACTACATAATAAATATTTGTAAACTCACCTACAGCAGTTGGAAGGTAATGCTGTTCGAAGAACAACTCTGGATCCATTGTTTCTGTTTAGCTGAATTTCTTCTTCTCGCCTCTTGCGTTCTTCGATTTAAAAACTGAATCTGAAGAATGTTTTCACTTTACAAAATAACTTCAACATTTTTCGATCCTCTTGGGGGAATCTCTTCTTTAAAGTTTGAAACAAAGTCCCAATGACTTTTGTTTTAGCACTGAAAGTTCTGCCATGAATATCTCGAAATATATTTTCGCATTTTATTAGTTTCCTTCCATTTTGTAGAGGGAGAAAGAAGACGATCACGCGACAAAGTTTCAATCCATCATTTTCTTAATGAATTAGTTTCATCAATTTCGCGGGTGTCGATGTTTTTACATTTCTTTGTTACATATCCCCCGACATATCGCAAAGCCTCTGATTCTTCTCTTCGGAATAAAGTAAGCATTTCAATTGATTTTTGATTATCATGCTGGGCTTCGAAAGCAACGTGATTTGTTTCTTCATTGTGATTCTCTCTTTCTTCTCTTGCAGTTCGGTTAAGTTGCTCAAGAAAGAGATTAACCACAGAACTTAACATCACGGAGTCATCTGCATGTTCCACTGGGGCACTTACGGGATGGGGGAGGCAACAACCTAATAACAGCAAACGTAATCGATGTTTGACTTCGACTGGAAGAGGATTATTGTATAAATGGCCCAAACCACGAAGTTTGGAGAAAAGGTTCAGAACATAATTCAGTCCTTTTGCTCTTAAGTCAACGAAAAGTCCCCTTAAGCTGTGGATAGATAACAAAAACCCTAGTTGAAAAGGTAGTAGGTTATTTTTTCCTATCACCTAAATAGTTCCTATTGCCCTCTCCATCTCACTCAATACTTCTAACTACTAATAATAATGTATGCCGAAACCACATTTAAGTTTATTTCTATAATTATACGGTACACTTGAATTCATAACATCGATAAAATTGTTGACAAGTTGGCAAAACTTTGAGACGATATCATTATCTGGCACAATGTACTCAATAAGAGCAGCAGTGTGGTGAGAAAATAGTTCCATTGCTGGTTCAACTCTTTGCCTGTCATTCTGCTGTACTGAGATGTGATTCCAATCTAATTTTGGTGCAAGCCTTAGCTCAGAAAAATCAACTTTAAGAATGGTTTCAATAATACCCTTTTCTACAACTGTTCAATGCACTTTGAATCCATTGTCCAAAAAATGAATTCTCAGTAATTTTATAAGGTGGGGTACGTCCACAAATACCCAAATTGTGTCACATACCGAAGTGGGATTTTCAAAATATGGTTGATTACAGTTCACATTTAAATCATTCCACAGTTTCTTATTCCCCACCTAAATCAGATACTACAGCAACTACTTTGTAGCCTGCTTTCTCAACATGCAATATGATATCTAAAAGTAATTTTTTGCTCATTCATTTATCAAAGTCGTAAAATACAGACTGCTTCCATTCACCTGTCACTCCACGAACCATAGCCACCTGAACATTTCTATGGGGCCGTTCAACCGAGTCTTTTTCGTGGTTATAACAAATACGACCGTTGACATTCATTTCGTCGAATAAAATAACGCACAGTATTTGCATCTCACTCAAATATCCTGCCTGCTCCTTCATTGTTTCCAAAACGCATGTCGGTTTCAAATACCTGGACAAAGGAGTAATTTCTTAACCCAACGTCGAAGAGTGCCAATCCTTGGTAATGGATGCCCCACTTGTACACGCAAATATTTATACAAGTTTTTACTTATTACTCCTTGTATCAATGAATGAATTTTATCTTGCTTCGTCCACATTTGTTTCCGGCTACCACAAATAATCATTTTAATTTGGTCCGGGAGTAAATATTATACTTAAAACTTGATTCACTCTTACTTTAACCAAGTTCTGTACGCTTTTTTGTTGTTTTCTCCTGAAATTTACTTTTGACTGCAGCTCTCGTGTGTATTTTGCCTGGCACTTTTGTAATTTCGCCTCAAGATCTGTTATCTCATTACGCAAAATATTAATATGTGCTTCAGTTCTTCATTCTCCTCCTTGAGAGCTGTAATTTCATTCCTGCGTTCAAGTTCGTAATTTTCTAATGAACATACAAAGGACAACACAGATAAAGAATTGTCTTATTTTTTTGAACAATTGTCCTTACAGCTAATTGTTCACTTACCTCCGACAAAACTTTTCTCTTAATGCTTCCATTTTTGGTGCGCTTTTCACGAACACTGTCAACATCACTAGATTTCAAGTAGGATACAGGCAGGTGTAACTTGGGCACGGCATCACTTTTTAATTTCTTTTTTGGTGGGATTCCTCCCGGTGTTGGAGTTACTGGTCTTCCACCAGGCGCCTCCCCAGGTGGCGGATAGGGGAATGCCGACCAGATATGGTGGGTACCGGAAATATTCCGGGGCGGACCAAAACCAGTACTGCTGCCTTGCAGTTAGTAGAGGGATCTACAAAGGCTAGGGGAAGATAACCCCGAACAAAAATATCATGGTGAGGGGAAGCAGCATCACCATTACCACTCTGAGGCTGAAGATGAATGACATCGGCAAGGCTCAGAGATGGACAGAGGGCGACATCTTGAATGTCTACCTTTACTGCGAGGTCGTAGAGCTGACAACTCTACACCTAAAACATGTCAAAAAATAGTAACAGATGGTTCATGGATTCTCCTGGGGGGAAATATTCCGGAGGTAAACTAGTCCCTCATTCGGATCTCCGGGCTGAGACTGCTTCAGGGGGCTCTATGAACAGGATTAAGAAAGACCTTAGAATAGGAACGTGGAACGTACGAACATTATACCAAACGGGCGCTCTTCAGGTGGCGGTACGCGAGACCGAGAAGTACGAGCTAGACATATTAGCGATACAAGAAGTTCGGTGAGAGGTTCAAGATAGCATCCCACAGGGCAAGTACACTTTCTACTACGGGGGAACACAGTCTCACGATTTCGGAACAGGGTTCCTCATTAAGAATAGTATCCTTCAGGCGGTTCAGAATATAGAGTTCGTAAACGAAAGACTATCGTACGTTACGATACGTACTCGATGGGGTAACTCGGTTTTATTAAACGTCTATGCTCCGACCGAGGTGGCTACTGATAACGACAAAGATATATTCTACGATGAGCTAGAAAGGTTGTTTGACGGATTACCGAAGTATAATTCGAAAATTGTGTTGGGTGATTTCAATGCAAAGGTAGGGAGGGAAGAAAAATATAGACCTACTATAGGCAAATACAGTCTTCACGAAAAGACCAACAACAATGGAGAAAGACTGATAACTTTCGCGATTTCGAAAAACTTACTGGTAAAGAGCACGTACATTGAACACAAATACACATGGGTATCTCCGGACGGCAAAACTCTCAACCAGATCGATCACGTATTAGTAGACAGACGAAGACACACCAACATAATGGACGTTAGGTCGTACAGAGGAGCGGAAGGTGACACCGACCATCAATTAGTGATCACAAAAGTGAGGGAAAAGTTAAGAGCATAAGAGCAGATTACCAACTCGAACTCTCAAATAGGTTCGAAATCCTAGCCGACTCGAGTAATAATAATGATGATATTAATAATGAAATTGATGTAAGTAAGATGTGGGAGGCAATTCGTGAAACAATTAAGAGCGCAGCGAAGGAACGCGTAGGTGAAAAGAAACAACAGAAAAACAAACCTTGGTTTGATGAAGAATGCATTAAACTTCATGAGAAACGAAAACAAGCAAGGCAACGATGGCTAAGTAATAAAAGCGAAGCAAATACCAACCACTACAGTAACGCGAAACGAAACGCAAGGAACTACATAAATTGATAAGTGCTATATGGAGAAAGGAGGA
>JAGDQP010006169.1:11395-39457 GCA_022664845.1 Lepisma saccharinum | reverse complement strand
GAGAAGTAGGTGTTCGTGATGAAAACTGGCTTGATACTGCCCAGGATAGAATCCAATGGCGAACGTTTGTTACTGCGGCGATGAACTTGCGAGTTCCATAAGCCATAGAGTTAGTTAGTTAGTTAGTTAGTTAGGTGGGATTCCTAATAACTTGGATTTCAGATCACGCTCGTAAGATTCTGCCGAAAAATAGTCAGAACAAATTTTAGCGTTTGCAATATTAATTTTGTCTTCCTCTCTCATAACTTACGACTCTTTTCTTCTGAAGGGAAGACATGATAAGTGACTTCAGATCGTTTAGTATTCCGGTTATGGTTAGAGTCAACAGCGCAATTAGCAGCGTACTAACAGCGCAATTAGGCATTTTATAATTTGGACACTGAATGTCGAAATTAAATAGCTTATCACACTAGGACAAAAACACAGAAAGCACAAGAGAAAACACCGCACACACAAAATGCTAACTTGTTTCCGCTATAGCTAATCTATCGTAGACCCTTCCGGAGAAAGTGGACTTTGCTTCTCCCTGACGTCACAGTTATACAACCACCAAGCAGTTTTAAAGGGATGGTCTTATGAACAGACCTTCTCAAGCGAGGGTGAATCGAGAGACCTTGCTTTCAGGCTATATAAAATTCTAAAATTCGATCCATTGAGTTTCTTTCTGATAAAAATCAAGTAATCAACCACTTTCTAGTGATACTTTAATGTAAACTGACCTTTTTGTGCTACATATCCATGAAAATAGCATTCATATGTCGTATTCTGCTTAAAAATCGTATCCATTTGGTCTTTTACACGTTATACAGTATATTCTCCTCATATGATGTAAACTGATCCACTTCGTGGTAAAACAAGGAATTCAAGCCCTTGTCAGGACAAGTTTGATGTTAAACCTCTATAAAATATACAATTCAAGGCCTAGTTTCTGCTTAAAATAGGTATCTGAACTAGTTAACTTGCGTTTGGAGAGTAGATTTAACACATTTTCATGTTAAATGTTATCTTTACATGCTTTCAAGAACAGCTTTACTGCTAGAATCTAAACCATCATATCTTAATAGTACAAGTTTCATGCTAAAACGCTCCTTGCACGTAACATATTTAAACAAAAGGCTAGTTTGTACTTCAAATATGTATTTGAACGTCATATATTGACTAAATACCATTGCAACCAGCCTCCTGCTTGCTTCATATAAGAAACTGTACCCTTCGCTGTGTAACTTTGAGACCAAAAACCCTGCTTTCGCGTCCCATTACCCATTCAAAGTACTTAATATGTGTTTGGGCAAGTTCAAAAGACACTTTCCTCCTGAAATATTCAATAAATTTCATTGCAAGCAGTTCCCTTGTGTTAAAATCTAAACAGTTATTCCCTTCATAGAACAAGTTTTATGTCCAAATAGCATTATTAAGTATTTTTGGCTTTGAAATAATGGTTAAATACAAATGGCACATTTATTGCTCACATATATTGCATTATAAACCTACAACAAAACAAATATTAAGCTAGTTTCGACTTTAAACGGATCAGAAAACATATAGTTAGCCTCTTATCCACATCTAAGACATTATATAGCTAAAAAAAATTAGTATTTCTGGTTACGAAAGGTGTCTAAACACAAAAAATACACTCTTTATACACTTAATTTCACATCCAAACCACAAAATTTCACATATTTCCTCGTCTCACGACTTAAAATCTCGTCTGATTATGTAAACATATCGATTATGTACACATATATATCTATATTTATACGTAGAAATGAGCTCCTGTGTAACCTAGTCGGTAGCGCGCTCGACTTCAGTGCTGGCGGTCCCGGGCTCGATTCCCGGTGGGGCTCAAACATTTCGGTGTTGACCCAGTATCGTGAGGACAATTGTGGAGCTGCTGTGAATAAAAGACAGTGGCGATCACAGTTGAGAGCTTCGGCTCTCTTCTACCGACACGTCTGGTCAGCGTTGGAGCAGTAGACCAACTCCTCCCTTCGGAGAGAGGCCTCATACAGTAGTGGATTGAATATAGCTGTGATTTACTTATATGTAGAAATAGATATAGATTAATTTTTATTTCTATATTTCTATAGACCCTTATCGTAAGATATTTACTTATTTTTAGATATTTGTATTCCTATATCAAGATTCTTTTATTTACCTTTATCTAACTATCAGAACAATCTTCGGATATGCGTATTAAACCTCGCTGTACGGACTTGCAGTTGTCCCTGATTCGAATTAAAGTTCGCACCCGTATTAATATTCAACGAAAGTTCTGTAATGTTTGATGCTAATCACATCATTCTTACCTTTCCATAGGATCGAAGCACCAGATTTCATGTCTTATCTTCAGAATATCTAAACGGGCACTGCCGTGATCTAAAACAAAAGAAAGGTGAAACGTAGGAAGCCAAACATAAGCAATAAAATAAAAGTAAATTTCTCTTTAACTACAGGAACTCAAGAAAAAAAAGTGATTTGTTTCATAAACATAAATTTCCGACTCTCACTGGGGGGAGAAGTCTGCGAGAACCAAAATATATTATCATAAACAAACTATATCCATGTGGGAGGTCTATACAAAACACTCACGCCTTCCGATGTGGAAGAGGGAGGACTCTAGGAAAAACACCAGACATCTTCAGTGCTTCAGTGTTTATTCAAGTGTGGGAGAACCAATCTCTGCTGTGAGTCCATCTTCTCCTGGCAACTTTCCGTTCTTCATCCCTCGAATTACTTTATCCACTTCTTCTTTCATTACATATGGGACATCTACATCATTTTCTACTGAGACTTCATTTCCTAGCTCTTCTTCGGAGTAGTACAATTCTCTGCAGAAATTTTCGAATATTTTTATAATTTCTTCCTTATTTCGTGTTACGGTCCCGTCTGGTCTCTTAACTGCAATTATTTGCTTTTTCAATGTCATGAGCTGCTGTTTGGTTTTCTTCAGGCTCTTGTTCTCCCCGATTGTATTTCTAACAAGACTTTCGTTATATCTTCGTACATCCTCTGTTATTTTCTTCCTTACAGTTTTATTTAGTTCTATGTATACAATCCTTTCTATGTAATTTTCCTCTTCTTTCATTTCCCTTCTTTTCTTCATCAAGAGTTTAGTTTCTTCTGAGATTTTGCTCTCTCTTTTCTTTCTGGTACCTGCTATTTCCTTGGCTGTCTCTCTTATTATCTCCGTCAGTATTTTATTTCTGCTAACTTCATCCTCTAACTCTTCCAAGGCGCTAAATCTGTTGCTTAGTTCTATCTCGAATGTCTCTATGTTTTTCCCAAGATTTTCCAGATCTAAAAGTGGCGGTTTTCTTCTGATAAGTTTCTTTCTCTCAAGTCTAGTATTTAGTTTCAGCTTACATCTCACCATCCTATGATCACTCGAGACTTTGAAACTGTTCAGAACAGACACGTCTTGCAGAATTTCCCTGTTATTCGATAGAACGTAGTCTATTTCGTTTTTGGTCCCATTTGGGCCTTTCCATGTCCACTTCCTCTGGGGCGGTTTCTTGAAAAATGTATTCGAAATGAACAGTCTGTAGGCTTCTGAGAATTCCACTAACTTCTCTCCTCTCTTGTTTATTTTGCCAAATCCAAAGTTTCCCACTTTCATGTCACTGATCTGCTTGGCTCCTACTTTTACATTGAAGTCTGCCATTACAATTTTGTAATGTGATTTGATACTATCCAAAATCTTCTGTATCTTCTCGTATAGGTCTTCGATTTCCTCCTCCGGATGTGAGGTTGTTGGAGCATACACTTGTATGATTTCCATACTGTATCTCTTGTTTATCTTTATTACTGCCCGTGCGATTCTATCTTAAATTCCTTCAATTTCTGTGATCCGTGATTTCAGGTCTTTATTAATTATAAAGCCATCGCCTGTCAGTTTTCCATTTTCTGTTCCTTTAAAGTAGAACGTGTGCCCAGAAAGTAGTTCCAACTGTTCTTCATTCTTCCTCCACACTTCTGATAGTCCTGATGACCCACTTAATCCTCTTGAGTTCATACTGCAATTCTTCTAATTTGTCCTCTCCTGCAAGTGACTGACAGCTGAGAGTCGCCACGTATAACATAAGTCCGTTCGAGTTGCCGTGTCGGTGTTCTGGCAGTCTACAGTCCAAACCCGGGCATTTTACCCTCTGACTTCCTGCAGGACTGACCGCTGCCGTTGCCAGCTGCATTCCGTCCTCCAGGCAGTGAGTTCTCCGAGGCTGTTTCCTTACTTGTACCATCATGTGTAAAGAAAGGAGGGGTGCTGACATTTGACTCACCACGCTGTCAGCTAATGCCGGTTGGTGAGCAGCCCATCCATGTTCGTTCGCCAAGCAGTTCCATCCCCACAACGTGAACGTATGGATTGGACATTAGGCGTCTAACCCGGTCGGTTCCCTTAAGCCTTAGCAAGAGGAATTAAAGGGTCTCCTCTCAGTTAGTGGAAGAAGCCTTTTGGGGTAACAGTCCCGGTTTGCCGGTCCTGTCCCGGTTTCCCGGCCATATATCAGTGCTAGCGATCCCGGGTTCGATTCGCGATGGGGGCTCGAAAATTTCGGTGTTGACCCAGCATCGTGAGGACAATTGGGGAGCTGCTGTGAATAAAAGACGGTGGCGATCACAGTGAGAGCTTCGGCTCTCCTCTCCCAACGCGTCTGGTCAGCGTGGGAGCAGTAGGCCAACTCCTCCCTTCGGGGAGAGGCCTCATCCACTAGTGAATTGAATATAACTGTGATTTATATATATATATATAAACTACATGGACAAAAATTTGCTACCGCATTGATAATTGATTATTTAATGTATCGTTATCATTGTATAACAGGGTGAAATTTTGGCTAACGCCCCGCCTGTTATATACACACCAAGTGTGGAGTATTTTACTGCCAGTTAGAAACAATGCAGGGAGGCCCAGAGATGGGAGCACGTATCAATTAGTCAAGTATAGTAAGTTAGTGTGTGTGAATGTTACTAATAAAAGAAATAGTTTATATGAGTGTTATTGTAGATATGTGATACGTGGCTGTTGCTTCCACTCTACACCAAAATGAGCTGCTAGAAGATTCTCCACATCCTTCAGCTTTTGATCGGGTAGGTTGTTCCTCGGTGCTACTTGTTCAGGATTTAGTGTTAGCACACTTTTCTTTGCTTCCAGTATAGATTTATACATTCCTGTATTCATTCAGTATGCTGTTTGTGAACTTTCTGACAGGAAAGTCTTTCTTTATCAATAACTTGCACTTAGATAATTGTCATTCAGTCACTCTCCGCTCCACACATTAGCAACAAATAACTCTAAACTGAATTCAACAACTTCCCCCTTGCACACAAACAAGAAACATATTGGCTATGCTACAACAATGAAACCCTGCTATTGACTGACACGAATTCAGAATAAAAACTCATGTTCCCGTAGAACATGTGACTTTTGACACTCACCACCAACTTTTCACTCGATTTTGAAGCAGAATTTGTGCGTTTAGGGACGAACTGATTTCATATGTAAATAGCTCTTACAATATTTAGTACTATCAGAATCCAAAGTTATCACATTTTTCTATTTTTGGGGGACTTGTGAGTTTTGATTCTAGCCTACTCGTATTTAATCAAAGACAGAAAAAATTTCAAAATAATATCATAAAATTATTTTAAAGCAAGCCAAATTACTTTAGCAGGATCTACTTTATAAACAAAACAACTCTAAACTGAATTCAGCAACTTCCCCCTTCCACACAAAGAAGAAATATGGTGGCTATGCAAAAACGGATGGCAAAAAAGGCTTACGATGGACACATACAACTACAAGCCCAAGAGGGAATTACAAATCATTTAATTATATATTATTCTTATATCTATATTTGTATATTTACTTTGTGTTTTTATATTGTATAGTATTAACGTGATATATTGAATATATTACGTATGCATTATTACTCCACTTGGATTAGCTATCCATATCAATTGGCTTTATATTGTGATGTATTTGTCTTGTGTTTAGTATATGTTATGCTTTTATTTTGTTGATACTATTGACCGTATGTAATGATTATATTTTACTAAGCATTCCTGATATAACAAAAACTAAATTGTAATTTACTTTTTACAGCATACTGAAACTGCACATACGCTTAAGCGTATTGTATTCTTCCTAATAACTAAATTCTTCAATCCAAAGATATGCGTTTATTGCTCAATCCATAATGTATTTGATAGTCTCAAGACTGGCATTGACCTTACTTGGTCAAGTCGCAAAAATCAATTGTTTGCTTTACTTTGCGAGGTCTCGGAATCTTTTGTGAAACAAACACTCGCAAGCAGTGTGTTGAGATATGTCTATGAAACTGAAATCATTGACCGTAAAAGGCGGGTGACACGCTACATTTCGTGGGCAAGTAATTGGTCGAAGGCGACCACTATGGACCTAATTTTAACTTAAGCCGGACCAATTTACTCAAGGAATTACTTTTAAAAAATCTATGAAAACGACCGTAAAGCATATGATAGTATATCCTTAATGATTCCCCTTAATGAACTATGTGATTTAGGTCTTCCAACCTAACTTATACTACTGGTCCGTAATATGCTTATTAACCACAAGCTGGCGATTACACTTAACAACTAAACCTCACCGTATCACACTACATCAAACCCATTTGTTTTTAACATTGTTCTCCGCTCTCTGTACCACAAACTTGCTGTACACTTACGCATTCTTATTTTCGTAGATGATATTTTATTTTATTGCATCACTGATGACCCAAAATTTACACAACAGCAGGTTCAAACAGCTCTTCGTATTCTGGAGAATCTGGATTATGATTCCAGCTTGTTCTTAAATCCACTTAAAACATATAGTGTAACTTTAGGAGAAAAACGTTATTTACCTCTGTTCAGCATATTAAATATCTTGGCATCCATATGGTCGCCCAACTTACATGTAAAAAACAACTTGATGCCATTACTACATTTCATAATTCATTCCATTTCCCATATTTCAGGCACATTTTGGGCTACATCCACCTCCAGTCTTAACCGTTAGAATATTTTAGATTTGGCAATATTGGTTGTTGAGTGACGAAACAAAACAGTGTCGCATTCCGTATTGTGTTTACACTTTACAGTTTACAGCCATATATAACCATATAATTATGATCGAATTAATGTTGTTGAAAGAATTATGGTAAACGGATAAAAGACTCTTGAAAATAATTTTTGAATGTTTGATTAATATATGGCAAAACAGCGTAGTTTTTTATTTGGTGGTATTCACTTGTTTGATATTGTGTGTCGTAAGCTGTGAAAAAGTGCAAGGTGGGAAGTTTATGAGTTGTGATTTAGTAGCAGTAATAATGATAAATCCTGTATTATTAATCGTTTAAATAATGAAAAAAATTACTTTTATGTACTATAGCTATTGAGTAATACGTGCAGTTATAGTTTTGCGTCGCCAGACAACCACTTGATATTTTTCGTTCGGATTTTCACTGTTCCTTTCTATTTCACTCCCGAAAGCTAAATTTCTGGGCGCATCGCGGCTTGAACATCCCATTCCGGTACTTTTTCACTATATGCACTTCGGGCCATATACGCACGTTTTCGCATGTTTTCAGGATTTTCCCTCATTTACACTTACAATGCTTTGGATATACTTATAGACACTTAAAACATCTGCACTTACCTTAATAAAAGTAGTGATCAAGGGCATTCGGAGGTTAGGTAAGGTCAGGTGCGGTGTTTTTTTTTTTTTATTATTGCACACGCGACTCCAGAAGGTTACCACTGTTTCAATGGACGAACACTGCACTCTGAAGCGGGTAAGAAATCTTTGTTATTTACACGCATTAGGAAATTTAATAAAAGTAGTGACCAAGAGCACTCGGAGGTTAGTTAAGGTCAGGTGCAGTTTTTTTTTATTGCACACGCGACTACAAGAGGTTACCATTGTTTCCCGCTAATTTCCAACCGCAAGAGAGTCGTATTCATGGCGCTGCGATTGGTTTTCATATCGTCTTTTCCTTACAATGGCCGAACCTTGCCCTTTTAAGCGGGTAAGAAACCTTCGTTATTTACAGTAATTAGGCACTTTAGACAAGCAGCGCCGCGCCAATTTTACATAAGACACCTTCCTTTACTTGCCCATGAACTCCATTTCTCCTGTAAATTTTCCATTTTTTGGCGACGTAAAACTATAGCAGCACCGAGTCATATTTATACGTTTTTGGATGCCGATGGGGTTTTACTTTAGCTTGCGTCAAGCATTTTATTGCACTCCGTCGTTCAGAAGTAAATAGAAACAATCTATGTCAATTCGACCAATATCGGAAAAGTTTCCACAGGTCATTAATCAGGGATTTGGTATGATGAATCAACCATGTCTGGAAGGCATTTATACGAAATATGACGTTCCCCCGAGAAAGAGCTCTAGAGTTATGGCCTGCGGAAGATAGTGGTATGGATCAGAGATGATGTTTACTCATCCAACAGGCCTGCACCCAAGGAACATAGTCATTACATCAAAAGCCCCACAGTTTGTTCACATCCGCAGAAAAAAGAATCCAAAACGACTTTTTTTTTTACATTTCAAGAGATGCATATTTGGTTTGCCTGAAGTTGGACAAGGATTTTTTTTTTCGGACTGGGCCTGAAAAATAAACACCTTAAACAGCAGTGTTTTTTTGTTAAGTTTTGTTTTTAAATTATTTCTAAAAAAAAAAGAAGAGCATGTCATAGAAGTGAATAATAATGATAACCGATGCATTGTAGATTTTTAGAATGCAAATCACAGTTGTATTATTTCTAACTCTATAATAATACTGTTATTTAAAATCTACAACACTTTATATTTCTGATAATTAAAAACAAGAAAGTATCCGAACTCATTACACCAATACAAACTATTAAAACATTATTTATCCAACTGTTGAAGTATTTAGCTACTAGATTATATATTTTGATAACCTAATTAAGGTACCGGTAGGCATATTAGACAATAGGTTTTGCATTTTGCACGTACTTTGAACACAAGATTACATTTTGTACCATGTAACATACCGGTACTTCTATATTTGTCAATATTTAATGTATTTTTGAGTTTGCAACATTCATGTTTGATAGCATAGAATAACATTACTACAATGATACTAGTACATAATACAGAATATAATCGATATACAGGAAAGAACATCTTCACTTAGATAATGACTTATCAATTTCTAAATTATATTTAAAAGCTAGTAAGGCGAACGCAAAAAAGACTATACTACTAAATAATTAGAAAGCATAATCAAGGCTGCCCTGATAATCGAAAAAACAAAAGACCTCTTGGGCATAAATGTTCATGTGATGCAGAGAAGTAACTTAGGACCAATTGGAACTTCCCCGATAACAAGAAAATTGGGGAAGTCACTTATGCACTTCGTGTGATACAGAGTACAAATCACTGAACAAACGGCATCTTCCAGATAATAATAAAATAGGGAAGCTCATCCTATACGCGCACGAAACTTTAAGAAAATCTGAATAGAATAGGGTGAACAGGGGTATTTGTGAACACCAATCAGAAAAGGCATGTGATGGAGTGCAAGTGGAGTTTGTACCTGGTGCGGAAGAGTAGATGTTATGCCAAACCTGTGTTCAATTTTTCACGGTACTCCATTGAAATGTCTTCGGCTGCTTACTAATCTAGTGAACCTGCAAAAAAGTTGGAACACCAAGATTCAGTGTGTTTGAAACGGTGATTATTTGGTGTGAACTTAACTTCGCATCAACTTGCCAATCAATTATACCCATTCTAAGGTCACCAGTGGTTTCACATATAGCACTTCAGAAGCATAGAATATCTTCCTGCTTGTTTATGAGTGTTCATAAGTACCCACTAATATATTCGCACTGAGGTATTTGTGAACACCATGTTGGGGTAATTGTAACACAATTTAGAAACTGTTAGATATGATTAGGCTAAATCCTGCTGTACAGGGCTTTAGGCCACATCTGAGAGTAAGTCATAAGTAATCTTATTTATGATAAAACCATTTTTATTCATGCTTAGTTGATGATTTAGACCCATTAGAAAAGATCCTGATGACTCGATTGAAGATATGTTTGAAGGAAGTTGATTAGGTTACATCCATAAATGACAATATCACTGGTGGGGTTTATGTTCTTGTGGACTTTAAAGGTGGCAGCAGAAAGACCACTCATTACAAATATGTATGTTGCGCTAGTTTATATGATCCTGATGATGGTGAAGCATTTGTTGATTAACTCTCTTGCACTGATAATGCAGGTGTAGACTTCGAGCTTACCGGTAAATCATGTGACATTTCCTTTGAGGATATTAACGCTATTCTGCCGGAACCAGCAACTGTAGTTAAGCAAAGAAAAATGTTTTGTTTTGATGGTAAAGTTGCCATTTTTCAGCAGAAATGTATATTTCAATCTTCTTGCTTTTAGATAGCTGTGTCTTTTTCACTAGGCCACCCTATTGGGTTTCAAATACAACTATGTTCACAATCGCACCAATGTGTTTCCATTTGTTTTACACTATAGTCTATCTGGGAGTATTTGTGAACACAAACAGATAAATACCAGCATCTTTGCTACAAAGGGCACTTGGCCAAGTAGTTAGCTGATTCTTTCCTAAATACCCCATCCAGATTACCAGTAGACGCCGTAGGGCAGAAGTTGTTTGTTCACAATTACTCCAATTTTGGCGGTTTTTACAAAACTGCCCGGGTAATTGTGAACATTATTTATATTGCTTACGAAGTTAAATAAATGAATGTCACCCAAATCATATGTTAGTTAAGACCATCTTCACTGAGCATTTTGCAGGAAATTAAAATCAATTCGAAATCCTGAAAGTTACACGCAGTTTCAATCACACTTTACAAAACTTTCACAATTACCCCAGTTCACCCTAATTCAGATATAAATAAAATTCATATGCACATAAATGTATAGGCAACGCCCTAGCCGAGCTGGTCTACCGGTTCCCGTAAGATCACCGCAGTCAAGCAGCTCTGAGTCTGGTCAGTGCTTGAACGGGTGGCCGTTGCAGTACTGCAGATGGTGTTGCCTGTGCGGCGTCCACCCAGCGTCGTGAGGCCAATTGGGGTTCTATCTGAATAAAGAGGTAGCGGATTCCGGTCACCAAAACCGGCATTAACGACGACGAGGAGCCGAGATGCTGACCGCATCTCACCGCGATGGCATGAGTGCCAAAGCCGGCTGGGCCCTTAATGGGCTGTCTTGCCACTTTTTTTTTTGCATGTAAATGGACCATAAATAAAAATTTTAATTCAGATTTTTTTAAGTTTAAAGAGATCCACCATGGAGTCGAATGTACCGAGCGGGCGTAGCTCAATTGGTTGGGTAGGGTGGGGTAAAATGGGTATAATTGAAACAAACCTTGTTTCCAGCATGTAGAAATTCCTTCCCCTCCCCACTAACTAAGAAATCTGCATCCCAGAATAATATTGTCAGTTTCAGTTTGGATACACTAATTGTTGGCATCATTTAGAAGCCATTTTGTTCTGTAAAGTGTAGGTGAGGGAAATTTAAGCCTTCAGAAACAAGCAAGGCAATCGAAAAAAAAGTGATTGTGCATTCGATATGTAGTACATAAGTCACTAATGTTTGTGCAAATAAAAATATTAACTTACTATGGTGGTAAGGTAATAATAAGCAAAACCCAAAATGGGGTAAAACGGGTATACTCATTTCTGATCAATGGGGTAAAATGGGTATATCAGAAATTAGGCTTTGAAAATTCTTTTACAAGTTTAACATGAAGTTAAAATGCTGTTTTGTTCTGTCTCATCAAGAAACTTGATTCACTGAGCATTGTTTTAGTATCTGTGTAGACAAAACCTTTATTTGCAACCCTGTTAACCAGATATTAGTGACATAGGCCCACAAGTAGATATTTCTCAAATTCTTAGAGTTATGCCAACACCAGCCTTAATCTTTTCATTTGCTTAATTCAGTGTGGGTTTCTTACAAGTAGCCTAGGCTAATAATTTCTAGCAGGCTTCCTTTTGTTTTGCTTTACATGTATCAGTGTTTGTAGTGTAGGCCTAATGTTCTACAATACAAAACATTTAGGGACTATTTATGTTTGTTCACGTTATAACCCTCTTGTCATAGTTTCGACACGTGAAAAATATTTTACAACCTTTGTTCTAAAACAAATGCAATTTACTCTGGTTGTTTTTTTCGTAGAAGCAACATAAAACCAGTTTTGAAGAGGTCTTGATTGTACGCATTTTCCCCATCAAGAGTGGAAGGATAAAATGCTCACTGGTCATTGAAATGTAATGAAGAAACACACGTACCCATTTTACTCCACATGTGAGGGATAATGTTTGTGTTTTGTTTTTTCTTTATTGTTTCTGAGCGATTTGAGTAATTTAGGTAAACATTCTGTCTTTCCTTGAAACAGCTTTACACCACTTTTCAAAACTGTCCTTCTCTTTTGCTGGAAGAAAAAAATGTCTTACCTCCTGACAAGTTTTATATCCTGATTTACAACCCGGGACGAAACAGCGAGGCATTTGTCTGAAATCTTGGTAAATCCACATCTACAATTCACAAACTTTCAATTCCACACTACAGTATTGTTTCTGCCGGGTAGTTTCACTAGACAACCACAGCACCAACTTGGGGCTATGCAAAAGCATGGGCACTGCTTGAAGTGATAACACTTCTCCTTCTACACGTTATGATAATACTTACAACAAAGATTAGCCACTTTTTCAAATTTTTTCTACCCATGTTACACCCAACCCTACCCTAGTGTTTTAGTTTCGCATTCGGAATGCCCTAGGTTCAATTCCAACGGCCAAACATCCTGAGTTTTTTTTAACTCTGTCACACAGGCAAATGTCGGGATGATACATTTAACTTGTGCCGTAGTCGACTCCTTCCCGCATCCGTTCTTCTACATATGCCGGCCTGAGCTGTGGATGTCTTAAAGGCCATAAATAAATTCAATTCACGAAGTCGAATGTCACTTTGCTTTAATTTTACTGAAGACCCTTAGGGAACTTTGGCTCATACCTAATGGATGATGATGGGTGCATTAGTGGAATTAAGAAAGGAAGAGGAAACGGGAAAACTCCGAGAACCCAGGCATACCATACAGTGTTTGTCCACCACTAAGCCCACATGGCACGAGCCGGGATCGAACGGAGCACCCCAAGCACGAGAGGTGAGCGCGCCACCATTTAGCTACCCCGTCCCGGATGTCACTTTATATTGAACAAATTGGTAATTAAAGTAAAAGAAAAGAAAAGGAATAAAAATGATTTTTTCGCTATTCTATGCAAAAAGACGTGCAGAATAACAGATCAATAGCTTCTACCGTTTGGAGCATGAGAACTGCCCGCTATTTTGAAAAAAATGGCGCCAAAATACTGTTTTTTCCTTTTTGCATTTATCTCTTTGGACATTTCTTTTTTATCAGCACATTTGTGGCAATTAGAATTAAATCACTTTATTTGCCTAGTGTGATTAAAAAAAATAAACTTTCAGGCAAGACTGGTGACCCTGCATCTTCTAATGGACGGCGATAATTTACCGCGGAGCACTATAATTATTATTTTTATTTTCAGTGCTTTCTCGCATATCCGATCATAACTTAACTGGTCCAAGGAATAGAGTAAGCGCACAGACCACATTTAAGAGAGCACCCCATTCCCCTCTTGGTACTGAAGAAAAGCCTGACAAATCTGTTCGGAATGGCCGCGTAGTTCGATCCGAGGAACCCCCAGTTAGGAAACCAGCATCATCTTTCTGAGTCACTATCACAAATTTTCACTAGAACGAACGGATACAAAGTTATCACGGATTTTAAAGTTGTAAATTTCTTCTCTTAACAGATAACCGAATTCAAAAAGAGAAATTTTTAATGTCAGCTTGAGGCAAAAGTCTGGGAACACCCTGGTAAATAAGAATTGGCTAGTAGGGGTATAGATAATAGAGGGATATCAAATGTTGGATATAGTTGATTGGCGGATGAGCTCCATGACTGCTGTCTTAAAAACTATACTCTTGGACTTATGTCGAGAATTTTAGATGGAAAAAATCGTTTTAGGCTAGCTCGTTCCCAGAAATTCAAATGTGAAGTTGTTTCTTATCTATGTTTCCCATCTGCAATGACAGAGTAACATACCATTACCTTTCGCCAAATACCAGATCAAATAGCCTCTATCTCTTAAACAAACAAACGTACGTCCAATATTCTGTTGCCTGTCTATTTTGGTATTTGAAGGGGCTCATTGCAGTTTCCACAAAATTTAAGATCTTAACACCATCTGCTGCCCTTCAGTTGGACTTTCAGATGAACTTGCCATTTGGCGAGGGAATGTATTTTTTACAGAGCAAATGCGTAAATAGAATAAATATTAACAAGAACCTTCATACAGAAATGAATGTTTAAAACGCTTCTCCTGAAAACTTCGTTAAATGTCGATGGGCCCCTTCTTTCCCCGAACCCTTCATTTGTTTTGGAGGACAAATTGCACAATGTGCTCTTGTGCATAACGTCAGGGTACCGGTACTGCTAATTTTTGTAGGTGCGCTTGTATCGATTTGTGAGTTTTCGTGTTTTCATGTAGGGACAATGATTGATGCGAAGTGTTTGGGACTATGACGACAGAAAAGTTCTCTTTCCCAACTGCATTATAATTTACAACTTCTGTGATTCTCCACGAAAACAAAAATTAAGAATACCAGTATTATTTTTAAGAATGTCACTATCATTATCATCAGTTGAGAATATCAATATTATTTCTACTTCTGTGCTAATGGGACAATAGCACAGTAAAAAAATTACTTGGCTGATTCATTATCACTTGTTCGTGTGTGCTTGCGCCCACACTCAGTCTAAATTTAAATTTAAAAATAGATCAACAGTAACAACTTTAGATTAAGTTAATTCGTTTTGTATTTACTCCAGACATTTGGAAATAGACTGTCTCTGTGGTCATATCTATATTGGGTTAGTTCATTTTTCCTAAACAAATTTTATACTGATTCAGTTTGAATAGGTTACGGTATTATTTGCTCCAGATAAAGCGAGTCTAATGTAGTTCTGCACTCTTAAAATGCATTAGAGCGAGGCCCCCGGGATACTCTAACAGACCTGGATATAAAGCTATAAACCCTCACGTGACGTAGGCAAACTGGGCTCATGGTTGCCGCTTTCACTAAAGAAGAAAAAGGGTCTGTGACTGTCACTTTTTATAGTAGTGTCAGTTCATTGCAAGTTGTGTTATGTTCTGAAATTCACGTCCTTGCATTAATTTCTTCGGAATCTGAGAGTCATAATGGTACAATTTTTCCAAATAACAAATTTACATTGTTTCTAAGAAAATACTTGGTTTTTAATAGGTGGTCAACATTTGAATCGTTCATTAGTAATTTAAAAACTTTTGAGCGTAGCATAGAAACACTATTACAACATTCAGCATATTCTAACTTCGATCCGTAATAGACTTTTGTGAATGAATCATGTAGAACAGTGATTTTTCAACCTTTTAATACTCACGGACTGCAAACTATAGGGAGAAACTCTCAAGGACTGGGAAAATGACAATTTTCGAAAGGTGCCAACGCATATTCAGATTTTTAGATATTTTAAAAAAGGAAATGTAAACTTAAATCTCAATTTTTGAACTGTAGAAATCTACAAAATAAATGTTAAATAATTAAATGTATTAATTTACTAAGGACCGGCGGTCGAAAACCATTGCTTTAGAGCGATGATCTGTAAACAAATAACGAAGTATGCCCACTCTTATACCCAGCGACCTTAGCTCAGTTGGTAGATAGAGGTCCTGGGTTCGATATCAGCGAACATCCATCTGGACCTATTTTTTCCAGAAGTTTTCCTGTTATATCAGGGAAATGCTGGGATGATACCTTCCACGTAAGCACTGGGCCGACTTGTTCCTGCATCTTTTCCTGTACCCTATCTCGGCCTGAGTCATAGATGTGTAAAGGGCATAAATAAATTCAATTTAATTCCACACACTAGTTTACTTCTTTTCTTCGCATAGTTTGCACACTACCTGGATCGTGCCAGCTTGTCTCCAGTTATAAAACTTTTTGTTCTATTGATCAGTCATCATTACTTGGAGAACGAAAGGCAGCTGGACAATGTAGCCCGGTAAACATACCCGTGTTCCTCAAGTTTAAATATTCTTAGCACAATACTCAACAGTACTTGTTATATGTACACATAGAAGCAGCTCTTTTGTGACAATCAACGATTATTCACGACTTTTGGAAAAGGTTATGGGAGATATAAGAGAATTCTCTTTGAAGACCTAGGCTTACATAGAATCACACTCAAATTTAACCCAGGCTCTGCTACAATTTTTGGCCAAAAACAAGAGTGTTGCCTCCGTCCTGTACTCGCCGAGGGTGACTGCCCACCACAACTTCAGTCTGTTCCCAAGAATGAATAACCTGTTGTGTTGTTTCGATACTATTGAGGACATGTAGAAGGAATCGCAGGCGCTGCTGGACATACTAATCGATAGACGTGACAAAGATAAGGGGCTTCCCCCGTATCGGGACGGGCGTAACATAGTGCTGTTACCGCCCGTTAAATTAATCTTATCTTATCTTCATTTTATTCCCTTAACATAAGGGAAGTCGGAGCCGAACTCCAACCTGGTGTTAATAACTTCTATAATTTTCTGAGTTGTAACTTGAAACTAGTGGTGACTATTAAAGTATGTCCTTTCCTGACATATCTCCATAAAAACTTCTTTCCCCACCAAATAGAAGGGTAATAAATATAGTTTTAATTGCATGCCCATCAATTTCTTAACATAAACGTTCGTTTTTTTCTGTATACACGTACTTTATTTTGTTTTTGTTTATTCAGATTTCCAGTAGATGGCAGAAAAACTATATTTAGTAAATGTTCCTGAATTATTATGTAAGAAGTTTGTCAAGATGGTAACATATCTTAGAAGATAACGTAGTTAAATTTCACTCAATAAAATAATTGTAATTTTGTTCTTTTTATTTGCGCTGGTCTTCCTCCAGACGCACGGCCAGGAAGACGATATTGCTATTAGGAAGTGTCAAAGAGTTGTTTAAAAAATGTATAGAATTTCCTGAAATAAACAAATTGTGTGTAATAATCCATTTGCAAATAAGAACTAATTTAGTGTATTTAGCGAGACATATCCTAGCAGAAATTCTACATTCATATAATGTAAATTAGAGTATTATTTTTATCAACCGTTATCATAAAAAGAGAACAGTGGCAGATCCAGGATTTTCACGAGCAGGGGACGTAGGTGGAATAAACCAGGGATGTTTTCTCGCTACGTGAATGTTTACTATAAATTTATCATATTTGACCTCATATTACTTATTTTTATCGTGAGATTTGACATCGTTATCCCCAAAAATTAACATTTGTATATTAATTAAGTTGGTTTGGAAAATATCGAAAATTTTAGTTTAAAATTGTTGAAATAATGCTTTAAAGCAAATCAGTTTCCCTCGAGGGACGCATGCCCCCTCTCTGTATTCGTCACTGATAAATAAATTAGGGCAGTTCGGTGAAACGCCCCAACTCAAGATCACACACACAATTCCTGGCTAGGTGAAGTCAAAACTGCAACACCAAAAACAATCCAGGAATATAAATAGGGTCGCCAGGAGCCTAGAGTACCCACGCAACGCATCCAACCAAAACTCTAGCTCCAAACATTTTCTACATCCCAGACGAGCGGCGCAGAAATGTCTTCCAGATTTAAGAATATCTGGGAAAGAGGATTCCAGATCCTTGTGATCGCTGCGAAAAAAACTATAATTTAGAACGAGGGAGGAAATACCGATAAGGCGACACCTCCAATCTTTTTTAACTAGATCGGGTTCATACTCTGAAGTACCAGCTGGTTCAGATTAGCGATAGATTAAGAAAGGAAAACGCAAATCCATACTTGGGAATAATCTCAAACGATCATACACATATCAATTCATATGTGACTCATACTGCATCTTTACTCACTTCGAAGTCTACAGGGTGGCAAAAGACCATGTCTTACCTTTACCTTAGTAGGGACCACACCTGTAGTCCGGAATCGCAATTCCTGAAATAAAGACGACGAACACAACGAATGACGATCGCAACTCAATCTAAACGTCGTGTCATAACGCAAAAATGCAAATAATATCAATTCACTTAAATCACATACTGGAGTCACTTCATATGTGAACTCAGAATAAACAATAATTCAATATCCTTTCCCAAGTTGTCACATCTCAGCTGGCGAAAGAATCCTACCACTGGCCTACGGATTTATGAATCCACCTAATCTAATTAAAAACGCATCACTCAAAACGATAGGTTTACCGAAACAGAGAAATAATTTAGTATCGATTGCTGTCAAACTTCACGTAATGATTCGTAGTTAAATTCAGATGAATATCATGGCCAACATTAAATAAATCACTGCACATCATAAATATTATTATACACTGTATATGGATTATCAACTAATGCCTTAATTCGTACCTAGTTAATTGAGAGGTTTTCCATACTACGTTCATTGAACAGAAACACAAGATTGTTCGAAGAAATATAAAAAATTCAATTTATTCAACTGAATTTACATAATGTAAGCTTCGGAATTTGTAATTTCATAAAAATCAAAACAGAATTACTATTGGGCTGTAGGAAGCAAACAAATTTGTATCATCTATCTTGTATACATTGAATTAATTAAGCCGAAATGAAAGTTGGTTTATCAGATATAAATGTCCATAATTTCCATAATAATTAATAAATCTTGGTGAAATTTTTACAAGTGATTCCCAAAACATTGTTGTTTAATTTGGAAAAGTTTTACCACATAATTACTTACAGAAATGAAGTTATTGTCCAAAACACATCTTAACGAAAGAAACAAGTTGGCCTTATTAGGCGTGACGTCATTACAGATGATTACTACGTTATACAATTGACGTTCTGAATAAATCTTGAATATGCAAAAATATTGATTATAAAATGTGACTATTTAACTGAGAATAGTGGCTGGAGTTGAAACTAAAATTAGCTAATCATGTCGAAGTATCAAATTTTACAATTAAAGTCAAAATTTATTGGAAAACAGTACGCAAAAATGGTTGAACAAACATGTCGCTAATTTGACTAATAATGGAGATGTTAACATTGCCAACCGGGATTTTTTAAATAGATTCGGAAACTGGAGACTAAAAATTTGGCATTTGATTATTGGAATCTAACGATTCGATATTTGAAATGTAAGAATTCGGTCAATAGCGGCCCCCATACTGAAATTTAGAACATATTATACATCCCGACAAATAATCTCAAAATATAAAATAATAATTTTATTGAGGTGAAAATTTCGTAATAACGTTGTTGTGATGAACTTTCTTGTTAGCACTTGTATCAATTATTTTCTTCTTACAACGATTAATATATATTTCACCGAAATGGACGAAATCAGTCGAAATATTCCTCTATATACTAAATTTGGCATTTATAATTACCATTCGTAGTTAGGGCTCTGGAAAAGCAAAATGACTGGAAGCCCCGACATCCGTCCTTCTGCTCGAAAAAATTGGAACTGAAACTATAACATGGCGGGGAGAGCAGTTCTCCCATCAAACGGAGAAGAAGGCTGATTCACACCAATCAGCAAGAAACACGGAACCAAGCATTGACTAGGATCCAATCAAAAACAAGCACTAGATCCAAGTCAATGCTGCGTGACTAACGGAAAACCTGGATAGATAACGACGGAAAACCAAAGCAAAATAAAACGAAACACGCTCAAAGCGTGACTAAACCCAAACAAAGAGAATGAGCTAAGGAGAACACACAGAAAGGAAACAGAACGTACTAAGAAAATAAAAGGGGAATAAAAATAAAAATTGAACAGCAACTAGGCTGTTACATCCGAAACAAATCAAACGTTTTCTTGGATAAATTGTTCAGAAAATGCTTTAAAAAATAAAGCATTTTCCATTGAGGGGGTGCGCGTCCCCCGTGCCCCTCTATGGCTACTCCACTGAAAGATGAGTTAAAATACATATTTTTGCCCTATATCCTTCTAAGATATTCAACTACATATATATTGCCTGATTACTTTGTTCTATAATGATCAGAGGTTTGAGGTCCGGAGCACCCCCCCCCCCCCCCCTCCCTTGGTGTTTATCGGTGCAATTTTTACATGCGACTGTTAAGAAAAGTTTATTAGCAGATCGTTCAGTGCAAGAAAATAAAGTACGGTATTATATACACCTTTTAACTACATTAACTTTCACGATAATAGTTTTATTGAAGTTACGTACAATTAAATTTGAAACAAATTAGTATGTGGAGCAAACTAAAATTACAAGTAGACCTATTTAAAGTCAAGAAAATTCACGGACTAGGTTACCATTGTGCGCTAAATTTGTGAGCGGACGACTAATTCAGCATGTCGTGAAGTTTATATCTTTTCACAAGTATTCATGTATGATTACTAAAGTGCTCGTCGATTGTCACGAATAATGAATGATACAGACACTTCGCAGTAGGAGACTGGTTTGACCACCACTGGTGCCATTTGCCACAAAACGTTCTAATCCAGTTTTGAACCTTCAGGCTGGAGTAATCTAGGAAAGTAAGCAAATACATTTGATTGTTCAAAGTAATCTTCCGATTTTGCTATAAAGGAAAAGAACAGGGCTCTTGGAAAAGCTGTCTCTTCCAGTTCTAAAATGAAGAAAAATATTTGAATAAGAAGTTAAATTTTGACATCTTCCTTAATAACTTGGCCTTGTAAGTCAACCAGTAGGATTAAAGTATATTTTTGTTTCGTAATAAAAAAAAAAAGAAAAATTGCAAAAGCAAATTCCGTTTGATGGTAGTTTTCAGTACAAATTTGTGCATGTATCGTTATGTGTAGTCAGTATTACTATGCTTGGTTCTGATCTGAATTGCAAGATGTGCATATACTTGTACTTTTGTGACACCTTGTTTTATTTTAATAATCTCAATCCTTTAATATTTCTTTGCATCTACCAGGTGCCTCGTAATCATTATGATTCAGCTTCAAATTCTAGTACTGGTCATAGACCAGCCCTTTATTACCATGATAACCTACATTTTTTTTTTTTTCAAACATAGGGGTAACCCTATGCTGGGAGTTGCTGGATGAGTACTGAAAACCCTTTTGACGAGGAGTTTTGGTTCGTCATCAGAGAATTAGAACAGTTCTAAAGACTTCCAGCGTCATTAGTTACAATACTCGTGTTGCTCTCTATCGACTTTTACAGTGGTCACAAACAATCATGGTGAGTTCGGACAAATTTCTGATGGTCGTCATGCCATCGAAGCAGATATAGCTTACCTAGCAGATTCCAGTCCATAACAGAATAAGTCCAGGACTGCTACCTTTCCCATTCCTTCTTTTACGAACAGTATAAAATGTTCGAGTTGATGATGTGTTATCTTGAGAGGTAATATAAATGTTATAAATATAAAGTTTTAAATTTATGTGCATCTGTTCTGAAATGCAGCTGAAGGTTGTTCGGTAACTGCATTGCTTGTTTTCTTTTTCAGATGTATGAAAGAGAGCGGACTCTGACTTTAGCTTCCAGTGCCTCGGCAGTTGCTAATAATTTAGCAGTAAATTTTTTAAACAGTGAACGAGGAGCTACACATGTAGCTGTCATACACCGAGATCAAATTAATATAATTCCAGTATCCAATCCTGAACTAAGATCAAAACAGGTAACATGTGTAGGAAGGACAAGTCTGTGCCCTGCTTCTGTCACTCAGGTAAGTCAGTTTGTCGAAACATATAACAATATAAGTTATACTATGACCTTACTAAAGAGATATTCAGTTACATTCATTTCGAGGTACACATAATGAATAGGAATAACGATGAACTCCTATATCGTACTTTTTGTTTGTTAAAAGTGAGAACTTCAGATTTGGTGCGTGTGTTTTTGTATCATTTGTTACTTGACAAGCTGATTTCATGTTAAATTTTGTTAATTGATTTAAGAGAAAAGTAAAACTAGAAAGAATAATGTTCTGTAGTTAGAACATCCCAGGGTGTCTACCAGCATGGAAAACATGGAGAACCTGGAATACTCAGGGAATGTTATAAATCTGGAAAACTCAGGGAAATTTATGAGGAGAACCTGTCCACAGTTGGTAAGAGCACTGCTCCGGCAAGGCGGAGGTCGTGGGTTCGATTTCCACTGCTGACCGGATTTTTTTCAATGTGTTAAAATCATCTGTTGTAGAGAAATTATTATTTTTTTTTTTTTAACTTGTGAAATACCAATAATATACAAGATACTTGGACTGGGTGGTGGTGGAAGTAAAGAAAATGTTGATGCTTCTTACTGACTTGTCCCACTATACTAAGAACTCAAGGAATTAAAAAAAAAACTATAATGGAAAACCTGAAAATCTCAGGGAATTTCAAGTTACACAATTAGCAGACACCATGATATCCTGTTGATTTACATATTTGAATGTCCCGAAACTCACGGTCGATTCAGGGTGTCTACCACCCTGGAATACTCAGTGAATTTTATAAATCTGAAAAACTCAGGGAAATCTATAATTTATGAGGAAAACTCAGGAAAATTTATGAGGTGGACCTGCCCACAGTTGGTAAGAGCACTGCCCGATCAAGGCAGAGATCGTGGGTTCGATTCCCATCGCTGACCGGATTTTTACAATGTGTTTAAATCCTCTATTTTAAAGAAATTATCTTTTTTTTTTTAACTTGTGAAATACCAATAATGTACAAGGTGCTTGGACTGGGTGGTGGTGGGATTAAAACAAAATGTCATTGCGAATTATTTACATGTTTCACTATACTAAGGACTTAGGGAATTTGGAAAAATTATCATGGAAAACCTGGAAGGAATTTCAAGTCACAAAATTAGTAGACACCATAGGGACTCACCCAGGAAACGGTGCAGCGCATTGTGCACCAGCACCTGAAGATTTGCTATTTCGCCAACTTGGAAGAATTGCAACGATCTGTCCAGGCGTGCGTTGCACTTGACAGTAGCACCGGAAATGCGCCGTGGTGTACGTAATTTGTTTCGTCTCTGCCTAGTGCTGCCATCAAGTGGCAGATTACGATACTGGCTAATGCTAACTGTAATACCCAGCCAAATAGGTTTCGGAGTATTCGAAAGTGTAAAATGTACAAGAAATTTTAAATATTGAAGGAAGTGTCGAAAAGTCAGAATTTTGGAATGCCTAAATGTTCCAAAGTCAGAATGACGTACACATGCACACACACACACACCTTTAATTTTCGTTCACTTTTTCCATTATCTTGCACTACTGTTTTAGTACTAAACTGATTACAAACAAGGCTGAAAGGAATAGCAGTGTCGAAGACCATTCACCTTCGCTTGGGATAAGAGGAGAGAGAGAGAGTTTAGATATAAATAGATAGATTGATTTATTTATATTTATATGAGAGAGAGAGCGGGGGGAAGGGGAAAGTTTTCTGGTTCTGAAATTCTTGGAATCCCGGAAAAATCCAGAAGAAAAAGAGTTCTGAACTCCGGAATATTCCAGAATTTAAATGTAGATTATGAAACCGGGATTATAAAGTTTGTGATTGTGGAATGTCGAAATTGACTTCGGGCTTTCGAACACCCCTAGTGGCAGGTCACATTTTATAAGCATCTTCCATAGGAATACTTACTTGCCTTCCATTCCCGTTACAAATTTATCTGTTTCTTACCCCTCCCCATCTTCGACAACCCAGGCTCAAGGCCGAGTAGAGCTACATGTAATATGACTCACTTGGTAGAGATGTATACGAAAATGTGTGCGAGGGAGGCGAAGAACTGGTGGCCTTGTTACGTGACCTATAACTAGCGAAGGGGTCTAGATCACACAGGAAGCAGTCATTTACTGCACTCTGTATTGAGCTAGTAAAATTATCGTACGTTTTCTTTAACGTAAAGATGGGGAAGTTTGCTTATTGCACTGCTGCGTTTAAGCTTCGAGTGTTTTTTGTTTTATCAATAACTTGTGTGAATACCCTTAAAGGAAAATCTACTTTTCGTGACCGCTTTCTTAAAATTTAAGGTCAAAATCGCCGTCCAGGGAAGGTAGTAGAAAAAGCTGATTTGAAAGTCTTGTGTAATGGCTCTACCTTTGAAATTTGTTTTAAAAATCAGGGGAAAAATGGGCCTCTTACACAGGCGTGTACAGTAGATTTAAAATGGTCTTTCCATAAGTTGTGTTGACCCTGTGTACTAACTCCGTTTTGCTAGATTGTAAAAATTTCGAACTTTGAAAAAGATTCCATCCACCATTTTCAGTGAATTGTTTTGATTTGAATTTATGTCCTTTAGGCACCTATGACTCAGGCCGGGATAGGGATGTGCAAAGGAGGCGGTTAGGATCTTAAGTTGAAGCTACCATCCTGGCATTTACCTGGTGTGACAGAAAAAAAATCTATCAGGATGATGGGCGGCTGGTATCGAACGCAGAAGCTCCTCAATACAAAACCAAGGCTCTACCAATAGTGCTACAGCCGCTCAGTAACACTTCCTATGAATCTGATTGTACGTGATGAACAGTTAATGTACCAAGGCTCTACCAATAGTGCTATAGCCGCTCAGTAACACTTCCTATGAATCTGATTGTACGTGATGAACAGTTAATGTAATGTGTTGTAATAATTTTCAATGATTGCGAGTTGCAAATGATAATAAAACTTTTTGGCATGAGTCAGGACAGTAGCTGGCACTAAAACATATTTCTTATATTAGAACACCAAAGAAATCTTCGAGAACATTTTTTTAGAACATGTTTTCAGTCTGTTAGGGTTTTTTCTTCTGTGGGAAAAATGAGGAATTGTACACACAAATAGATAATGTGCACAAGAAATTCATTAAATTACCACTAAGATGAAATGGTTAGGTGCGTAATTTGTGATGTAATTTTCATGATTTGTTTGATAGTTCAGAATTGCCTTATTTGAGATAACATTCCCCGTCATATTCCATTATGTGACGCTTAGGCATATCAATCGCATCTTACATTTTGCATTTAAACTTTTCTTTCGAGGGACGAGTGCTGTTGTGAAATAAATCATGGCGACATCAATAGAGAATAGTGATAACTATTATGTTTGCTTCTTCCTATGGCGAGATTCGATTAACTATTTCTGTTTGAATAATGTACTATATCTGTTTATCCTTTCCCGTTTTTGACTTCGAGAGTTCGGCCGACAGGTAAGGGAACATAAACCAGTGCTGAACAACACAACTGTCCCGACTCTACAAATCCTCTCCAACCCCGTTTCAGTTTTCCGTTCTTGAAAATAAAAAATCTCTAAGTTTGAGAAGATTGTCTAATACGATAATCCCGCTTATAATATAAGAGGGATGATAATAATAATAAAGGCATTCATTCTGAAATATGAATTCCTCTTCACATATTTCATGTAGATATTTAAAACATTAAAAAATTAAATACGAAAAACAAACGGTTTATTAGTACTAAAATGTTGTTACATTTTGTAAACTGTTGTAAACGAATTTATAACAAAATAGATTAATTTTCTATTAGCTTCCAAATGAAATGCAACTACAATTACTACTACTACAAGTTTTAATTTGAAACACGATATTAAATTTTATATGTTGAACATCCAAAGTGATTCCTTTCTTCAAATTTCACTTCTTGATTTGACTATTTTGTTTATATACCATGAAAATTATTCCAGAAGTGAGCAAACAAAAGATAAATAAGTAAATTGAAGAATGAAAGAAAAGTTCTTCCTTGATACGAGATGGAAAACTGCTGCCTGAGATGTTGGGAGATTTGCTAGCACTGGTTGTTATCTTCCAGATGTATCTTCTCTCTCCTCTAAACTGCTTCAGTGCGTTGATGTTATTGCAACCTCGTATTGTAGCAACTGCACATTTGTGCATTTTATGCATGTCAGATCTCCGTTTATTATAACAAATTATGTATACTTCGGCTTTCATAGGTTTTTCTGCACTGGTTTGTTTACTCCTAGATGTGTCTTCACTCTCCCTAAACTGCTTCAGTGCGCTGATGTTATTCCAGCTTCGTATTATAGCGACTGTTACAATCAAAATTGTGCATTTTATGCTTATGTCAGATTTCCGTTCGTTTTAACTAATTCCGTTCGTCTCCTTAAGGTTCTTCTGCATCTTCGATCAATCCACCTGATACAAGATAGGAATCATTGGCTTATTGACAATTCACGACGACGTAATCTACCTGAAGATGATGCTGGTTGTGTTTGCTCTGATATACTGACTTTTTCTTGTGCGTTTAATAGATTTGTCAAATAACGAGACAGAGCTTCTTAGCCACAACACACAGTGCGGCCGATTCCAAAAAATCTGGCCAAAGGTCCAAAAATAGAAAAAAAGTAACTAGTTAGGGATTTTTTCATGTTGAGTTGGTTACAGTACTTCTGTAATGGTCAGAAATTACTTATGAAAGTGTTTATTTCCTTTTACCTGTCCCAGAATAGGAGTCGCAAAGCTACCTTTGTTCGATTGGCATCGATTGTGTTACTGAGGCAGTAAACGACGCACGTGTTGAAAGTTGTATAAAAACTTCAGATTGAAGCAGATCATAATCAAATAAAATGGAATCAACGTCTGAAAGTGTCACGTAGAATATTAAAAAAAAGTTGCGAAATGATAATATATCAAATACAAATTATTAGTGAAACAATAATTGTTATTGGTTTTTATTAATTGAAATCTTTAAAATACGATATGTTATTATGAAAAAGTTATGTTGCTCCGCTGTCAGACTTATTTTAAGTTATAGTCAAATGTATTTTAAGTTATAGTCAATATGGGGGAAAAAATCCTGCCCGAAGTTTCCCCCTGTTTCTTAATTCAATTTTTTGACAACCACATACTATATAGCCCCATGCTCACTGACTGACTCACTCACTCATCAAAATTCCCAAGCCAAACTACTGAAGATAGAAACACCAAATTTGGTATGAGGATACATCATCAATGGTAGGTAAAAGGAAAAATCCCAAATTTTGAAAACGTCGCCATCTTGAATCCAAAAAAGCTGCCCCAAAACCAATTGTTGTATAGAATACACAAACTAAACCGCTGGGGCTACTGAAGCGAAATTTGGTATGACGGTACATCATCACTAGTAGCTTAAGAGAATATTACAAAATATATCCAAAGGCGCTATCTTGGAATCAAAATGGCGGACACAAAAAACAATTTTCCACACCGTTTGAGTTAGACATATGAAATTTGGCATAAAGGTGTATCATCACGAGTAATTTAGGAAAATATTACAACATTTTGAAAAAGTCGCCATCTTTAATCCAAAATGACCGCCCAAAAACCCATTTTTCAAATCACTGAAGCTAAAGAAACGAAACTTGGTATGAAGGTGTATGACTAAGAGGAGGTTACAATAAATGGGGCAAACCTCCCCTGTGGGGGCGCAACCCCACGGGGACCTGGGCGCAGCGGTTCCAGTGAAACAAAGCGAGTTAAATTTATATTATTAGAATAAACGACTAAATGAAAAGCGAAAGATGGAAGTATCGTGCAATGTTGTTTTACAAAAATCTAACATCAAAAGAAGAGAAATTGGAAGACGTGGGATAAGTGTATGTTTGTGCATGTGTGTGTACCTGATATATATACACAAAGAGAGATAGAGAGAGCCTTATCGGCTGAAGTTGTTAGTTTGCTATTGGCTCCAACTAAATGTGAGAGCTAGTCGATAAGATGAACAAAACGATGTTTCAAGTTCGGAATGTTCGACTCCAGACAACACTCAAAAGAAGCCTTCAACTTCAAAATAGTATCATAGCAAGGTCAAAACAGTTGTACAGTCTGTTGATTGACAGAACGAATCACCTTGTCTCCTTGTCGAATCTCCTTGAAAACTCTCCTTGTCAAATGCGTTGCACAGTGCAGCCGATTTCAAAAAAGCTGGTCAAAGGTAAAAGACTCAAGTAAATGATCTCAAAATCTGTACTCGTTTTTTTTTTT
>JAGDQP010006169.1:0-11295 GCA_022664845.1 Lepisma saccharinum | reverse complement strand
GGGGGGGGGGGGTCGCTGATTACAAATCTGAAGTTATAGTTGCAAAATTAACCCCCTTAATAACATTTTAGCATATACTTAAAATATATATATAGTTTTTTAAATGAAACATTACGTTGTATTTTTATAAATGATTCCTGATTGGATGTAAACTGAGTAATAATTAATAAATATATTTGCAAATGCTTTGTTATATAATAACGGAGTTGTGATAAAATTATTTTTTGAAAAATTAGTTTTTATTAATGATTATCACCATAAATCAATTTATTGTATTAAAAATGTACTTACAAAAAAAACTGTTTCATCGTCGGCGATAAATTTATAGATGCATCAGTGGACTTTATGGTATTTCGTTCTTTGATTATGTCACTAGTAGATTTTTTTTTTTTTTTTTTTTTTTGCCAAATCTTGCACGGATATTGATAGCGTCTTCTTAATGAGCATGCGTACTATCTTGTCTAACATTTGATCTTTTGTTCCTGTTGGCCTTCACTTCTTGCTTTTTCACTTGTCGTTTGGGTTGTGGTAGACTTGCCTGTAGTTCTTTTAACTGTTCATCTTGATGTTTTCACCTCATTTGCTATCAAAGTGTAAGGTTTCTGTTTATTTGTTATCCAAGCGCGCAAAATTTCGGATCTTACTACTTCATCTGTCGACATCATTCTTTTTAACATTAGTTCGTAGAAAAAGAAACATACTATTAATTAACTCTTTAGAATGTACTCTTTCAAATCACATCCAAGTTTACATTCAACAAACGAAGTATGAGAAAATGACATGTGAAAGATATGCAAAAGTTTCTGGGACAAGCCTTAGCTGACAGCAAGACCTTATTGCACCGCGAACAATTAAGCACAGATATTCTTCAACACTTCCTATCGAAACCCTGATTCTCCGTGAAGACGAAAATCCTTGTTTTTCAGAAATATTGTAGCACAGTAGACTAGTAGAGAACACTTAAATTTTTAATATGAAAAGAAATGTGGTCGCCAACGAAAACACAACGGGTGATACAAAAATAAACGCAAAAGAAATAATAGAAAGTGCAATAATGGCCTCCCTACGAGTTCACTTTGGGAAGAAAATGTTTTTTCTTTAGCTCTGATCTTTCATGAAATAATAAAATGTTTATGCCTATTTTTAATTGTACGTACCCCTTTGTGCCCCTTCTCTCACTGAATGCGTTGTTTGCATATGAATTAACATTTGCTATCCAGCAAAACTTATAACTATAAGTGCTCTTGTGCACGAATCCATATATTCTAGCTTTATTGAGATATGACAAGGTAGAGTTAGTGATATGCACAACCATACCATACTACGAATCAAAAAATACAATTGTTTCAAAATACAGACGTTGAAACACGTAATTGTGTAGTTGTTTGAAAAGGTTTTCTAAGCATCGATTTTTTTCTTTCTTCTTAAGTCCTGTACTACTGTAATAATTCATTTATATGCTATATATAGCTAGCATATAAAAGTGTATACAAATGTCATGAATCATACGTAGACTGACCCGAAGAAATTGAGATCTCTGCTCAAGGAATACATTTATCAATTATATTCATTGTAGGTAACACTTGTTAAGCAATCTTGCGGGTAGATATTATTTACATATGTACCCTATTTACTCGAATCTAATGCGCACTCCAATGCAAAAGGGCTTGAAATATAAAAGAAGTTTATTGGCGATTGTAATGCGATGCTGGAAAGCAAGTGCAAAATCTACTGTAATTTTACCTCATACAACCATGAGTTAAGTTATTGATTTTAATGTTGTTATTACCGGTATTACAATATACGGTAACTGCTTTATATGACAAGGGGTTTGTGTTGTTTTTTTACATACAATATTTTTATTAAAATACAGTGAAGTGTTAAAATGAGGGTGAATTTTTGTAAATGGTAGCGATTGTTACAATTGCTTGTCCTCAGGGTTTATCGGTGTATTATTTGTTTAAAATAGTAGAACTTGCAACATCACATGAACGTAAGTGATCGAGAAAATGTGGCACTTTCAAAATGTGTGATATATATATGTTTGTGATATTTACTCACTGGAAAATTCAAGAATATTGCTTCTTTACTTCCGGCCATGAAAGATAAGCACGTCCCCAAGCTTACTTAGCAAAATGTTTTGTTACTATAAATTCTAATCCATGATGAAAAAGTTACAGTAATATTCCTAAATGTATAACGTTTTATGCATTTCCGTGCACGGTACTTAAAAGTAGAGAGGGTTTATAATTTATTCAATTTTAAGTGGATTTTTTTAATGTCTCCAGATTTCAATCTCAGCTCCGTCACAGAATTTTTCTCTTATTTTTTCCAAACATTTCAAAACACTTTCTCTCTGATTTAGATCCGCTATTCTGTCTCTGGAAGCCTGCAGGAATAGATAAATATTGTAAAATTTATTTTTATTTTTTGGGAACGGTTTTTAATTTACAATTTGTGGTATAGTACCTCAATTAATTCTCAACTCCGACCTTTACATATAAATACAGGTCTTAACCTTAAACTAATGTGAATACCTTGTTGGACATATTTTGAAATGACCTTATGTCCTACGACGACGCACTAAAATCCCCGTTTACTTGTTCGCATTAATGGCAGTTTTATAAAAGATCCTCAGCTCCGTCACATGAGTAAATTGTGAGGAGTTGTTAATAATACAATGTCACTTAAAGATTAATGAATATACTAATTGAATAATAGTCATTATATGCATATATGTAGATTTTACACTGTAAAAATATTTAGTAATTTATGTACATTCCCATGTAGGCATGTAATGATGAATATCTGTGAATTTTTCACGATTTGTTTCCGCATATGATATTCGATTGGTTTGTCCCCACACATTTTGTCATGATCTCAAATATCAACAAAGAACTCAAAATAAGCTCCTGATTCAATAGCTATTCTTGGTGTTTTATTCCTGGTTGGATGATTTTCTATGAATTTAATCTGTCCACACTGAGCAGTACCATCGATTATGTGAAATATCACGGACGATTTTCTGCGGACATTGAAATTCCAAGTAGAAGACATCATTTGTGGTCTCTTCGAAGTACCCATAGCCTAAAGAAAAGTAAGTATTGTGAAATAGGAGTATTGGACTTCGTTTTTCAAAGTGATAGGTAAACAGGTGTATAAAAGATGACACAGTACCTCCTTTGGAAGCACGAGTTTCCAAAATAGTATTTTAAAGATAAGCAAATGATCGGACGCTATCAAAATAATTGACTTCTTGGAAAGGGATGATAATTCTAGAATCGCTACAGGGAGGAAAGAAACGATTACACGACCTAAGAATAAAAGACAGAAGCGCGAAATTTCTTTCATAAAATCCTGAATATATCTTATGTGGCTTTCACGAAGATAAAACCATTCTGGATTCTCTTTTCAAGCATGCAGTAACGGGATATATGCGCACGCAGAAAACATGCCAACATTCAATTAATTGTGACAAACTTAGTACCAGTGGAGTAAATGGATTCACCAGAGTTAGTAATATGGAACAGTATATTGACTGCATCGTACACTTAGATTCCAAACGCAAGGAATGTTGTTGAAATGGACGTATGCAGAATCAAGAGATTCGAGTTGGTGTCTGTATATTTAACTATGAGGATCTGGTGGTGGGAGTGGAAAATCACAACTCACAAGATGGGATGGAAAGGTGGAGGAGAAGGTAAAACGAGAAGGGACACTTCAAGAATTGTGTGATCTGTTTTAGAAGATGATTCGTGAAGAGCTTTCCCCGCACGTCTGAAAAATAAGTACACGCAGTGCCGAGAGTTGCGAGAAAAGTTGATGCCTGAAGAAGTGATCCTATACATAGATTTTGCGAAAAATTATGCATGCAAGCTCAGCAGTGAAACCCAAGCCATGCACTTCGGTAGATCCAGGCAGCAAGTCACCCTTTAAGACTTTGTTCCATTTGAGACGATTTCAAGTGAACCTGACTGCGAAGGATTTAGCCTGACATGTTCAACAATGTCAAACTCTCACAGATATGATGCAGCTGCAATCTGGACATATTTAAAGCCAATATTACATTACATCAAAATTGAAATGCCAAGCGTGAAAAGCATTCATTTCTTCAGCAATGGTCCTACTAATCAATATAGGAACAAGAGCAACTTTTTTCTCTTTTCAGCCGTGTTTACCAGAATGGAATTTACTGATTATTCGTGGAACTTCTTCGAGGCATGACACGACAAAGGTGCGGCCAGTGGTGTTGGAGCACTTCTCAAAAGAAAAACTGATAACATGGTGGCGAAAGGAGCAGAGATTGCCTATGCCCAGACATTCGAATATTTAAGAAATCGGACGGCTATCAGTCTCTACTTTACAGAAGAAAAATATATAGAGGATATGGATAATCTTTTGAAATATGTGGACACTTTAAAGCCAATCAGCTCTACAATGAAAATCCACCAGGTGCAATTGGACAATCAAGGCAAGTTGAGATACCACAACTTCAGTTGTTTCAAATGCTAGACCCGAAAGTGCAACTACTGGGATCCAGGTTTCCACTATTTCGACACAGTACCACGACCAGATTGTGAAAAGGCAAACGAGGACATAGCAGATTCATTAGATCCTGCTTAAAAGAAATTCTAATTACTTTGAGTTCATGGCCAGTGATGTGTTGTGGATTATGATAAACATGCTTATCCGGGAATTATCACCGCTTACGATGATGACTGGTTATGAGCTATCAGTGATGCATCCAATAGGAGATAATAAGTTCGTTAAAATACAACATGAAGACAAAATTTGGTACAAGGTGGAAAACATTATTTACATAATTGAGGAACCGACTCAACTGCCCCACAGATGCTATAAAGTTCAGAAAACAAAGTGGAAATCGGCAACAGATTACATTCAGAATTCTTTGAAATGAAGGGGATAATTTGACGAGTGTATTTTATTTTAGAAAGTGTTCAATAACTCAGATACATTAAGTGAAGAAGTGTGAAATTTATATATTAATTTTTAAGCTGTTACTATTTGTGTTTTTCTCTATTTGTGCATGGTGTAACTAAAGAAAGCCAGAAACATACATGTAAACCACATCGAATATTCCAATCTCTCAAATCCGTCACTAATACCTCAACTCCGTCACAACCAAAAATAATTGATTTTATGAGAGATGTTGTTTACAAATTTATCAAAACTATGTAAAGCATATATAAATATGCCCTTTCTTTCAAGAAAGGGTTCTTCAAATAATAAAAATTATCAATATCAGTAAGTAATTACAAAATTTACTCTTGAATTTTTGTTTTACCATTTCGTATTGAAAGTTTTCTTTTAATTCTGCGTTATGTATAAAAGAAACACCTAGATCCTGAATTAGAAATAAAATTTTATGATTTATCTTCAATATATTTAATTTTAAAGTTATGTAAGCCTATGACTAAGTTTTGTTTTATTCAGATTTTTTTTCGTGTGACGGAGTTGAGAAATTGATGCTCAGGTTAAACTTTAATATACTTGTTAATAGTGTGAAAATGCATAAATTTCATGCCAACTAAAAAGTGTACTAAGGAATCCTTGTAAAAATTAATTTACCGTTACCCGCTTCTTTCTCAAATATTGAAATTCCAGGTCTATGTGAAATGGGATCGTTACCATTCGTGTAAAATGCCCCTTGAAGTGTTTAACAACAATGCCTACAAAAATACGGTATCGGTAGTATTCGGCGACATATGACAAGGTAAACTAAAATAAAATACGGAAGCACGCGAAGCGAGGAACGACGAGCAACGAGGTAACCTCTACACAGAAGTACACTCAGAACCTAAACAAAATTTTCAAGGTTGCATAGGAATCTAGTGCGCCATCAATTCCAATGCGCACCCTAATTTTGGAGTCTAAATTCGGCTGAAAAAGGGTGCACATTAGATTCGAATAATTACGGTATGTATGTTTTAATGAATTCCTTAATGGGGAGTAGTAATACAGTGTCTACAAATTATGAAAGTCATGAGCAAGTAATGAAATTGAGTTTCAGGTCATGTATTCAATTAGGTAAACCTTAATCGTTTTAACTTTTTTAACTGTACATTTGCAGTTTTCCCAAATGTGCAGAAAAATATTCTCATACATTTGAACCATGTTTGATATTAGAAACTTTCAGTGTTACAGAAGGGTGGGTTTCTTAAGAAATATAGTTATCCAGGGAACTCATATCTTGTACGTTCGGCTGTGGCAATCCCATTTTCCCAACAATTCTTAAGGTTTTTGTTGCATGCAAAGGTCGTGAAAAAGTCATAAATTTTGCTTGTGTGAATTCTGTACACACACACTGTAATATATGTTTTTTTGTCTTCATAAAATTAAGCTATGGAAGGTGGTAGTATATTATTTCCACTTAAAATTTCCTTAACATCGTAAAAAGTGTGAATTTTATGGTAAATTCAAAGTTTAAACTTTTACTTCATGTGTCACAAGTAGAAACGCGGTCATGTTTATTAAGTTTCTGTCTTTTATGTAGATAATATAAATAACCTTTAAACCAAAGCGCGTAGAGTTGCATTGTGTCCCAAAATTGCATGTTTGTTAGTTTTGTCTTGCAGCAACCTCAGGAAAACTATAACGGTAGCTAAACTACTCTTTAAGAATGGAGGAAGGAGTGTACTGCTAAATTTTTAATGCCGACTGTGTATGTTAAGGTGGTTAGACGTTAGACAGAGCGGGGAGATTCGGAAAACTGTTATAATTTCCACCAAGACATTTCGAAGAAAAATCTAATCATATATACAAGAAACACTTCAGTTCCTGTAAACTTTTTATAGCACAGGGGGGGGGGGGGGGAGCCAAATCCTAATTTTTAAACCATCAAATTGCCTAAAGTAAGTCATGAATAAATATAGTGTTGTTCAAACAAAATTTATTTACACGATATTTTTTTTAGAAATAACATCAAACAAGCACTTTGCAATATTGTAGAACATTATACTTGGCATAGTATACAAAATATAGGGGAGTATGAGAATTCCATGAACTACACAACACTAAAATTAAATATTAGGATATCAAAGGATACTCATAAAATACCACACTGCATACAACTGTTATAGTTGAGTGCAGAAATATCGCCGAAAATGAATAATACGGGAACTATTTTGCTGCCAGGACCATCTCTTTTATGTGACCACCTCTTTGCCGAAACATTGACGCCTTTCTGTGTGTGTGAAGTACCTGTCTGCGTGATCCTGGGGTGGCTGAGAGGTAAACGCGCTCGCTTTCTGTGCGCATGATCACGGCTTCAGTTTACGCTGGGGTCCATTGAACGGAGTGTTTCGGAGTGCATATACTAAAAACTGTAGGTCTCGTCCGTAGAAGCTAAACAGCTCGTTTAGGACGTTCCTGTCTGCATCTCCTAACATGTATAATTTTTTTCCTGACTCTATATATACCACACAAGTCTGTTGGTGTCATGCATCTCATCAAAAATATAATGAAAAAATAAATTCGCTTCTGTAAATGAGATAGAAACCCTGATTTTCTATTACGAATTTCTCTTACACAATTTCTTGAAGTCTTAACTAATACGCGTCACCTTCTAGTACACGTGACGAAATTTTTGTTGCGCTGTAATAACGTTTTTGACTCTGTAAACAACTACAAATGTGAGCTATCTTCTGCACATTGCTGACAGTAGTCTGTGAGGTATATATTTAAATATACAATAGCAGACATCTTTGAGTTTTTCTTTCACGTGTGGACCTATTGTTGGTCGTTACTTGTAGTTGTGGCGAAATATTTTAGTTTTTGAACTAGGGACCTCTTATTTATTTCTTATATCTTTATTTCCCGTTCTTATTTTTATTTGGTTTTTATTTAATAATTCCTTTATTTATTTATTTGCTGTTATGATAAGTGTTGTAAACATATATTTGTCCTTCCTTTTATTTTCAGAACTTCCTATCCTTTTTAGTGTTTAATGGTTGTACTGAGTTAAAATGGAATTGCTTTTCACGTGATGTTTAAGACGTAATGGGTGTGTAATATATTTAATTTATTTTTTATTTCTATTCCGTTTTTCTTTCTTTCTTACTTTTCAAATAATTATTACTTTATTGTTCTCCAAAATCGTATTATAACTGTATTAGATACATGGTTGACTTGATTCATATGAGGATGTGGTTGAATATTTTAAAGTGACACTTTGTCATATATTTTTATGTAAATGTAAAATATACAAACTGATTCCATACCTATATCATAAAATTAAATATGTTCTACAGTTAAAATATGACCAACGTGTCATATTAAACATGACCCGAAAAATGCTTCATTTTCAAGATACACAAATATGAAGTTCGAGCTTGAGCAACTTACTATAGTGGTAGATAAAATGACTTCTCAATCAGTTTGAAATCGTGCACCAAAAATAGTTTTCAAATGTCAACTTGTATCAAGGGAACAAACGTATCAATCTAAAATTTAGTGTCATTGGGTTAGCAGTGCTATCAATCTGATATAAAATATTATTATTATTTAAGAAAACCACTCTATGCCTGTGGAGTGTGGCCTGAAATAAGCGGATTTTGAGATAATAATGTAGAGCATATAAATTCATTTAGGACATTACACGTCCTATATTACTTACAGTTTGCAACACTGCATTTTGCGCTTCACATGTGTTATCATCACTAGTTGATACCAAATATCCAATAAACCGTTGGAGTGCCACTTGAAAACAAAACTTTCTGTCAGGTTGGCAACATTTTTAACCCAATGACACAAAGTTATAGCTTAACCCCGTACTCTTGATATAAAGGCAACCAATAAAGTTCTGTTGGATTTTGAGCTAGAAAGAGAAATGCGATAGGATGAAGTAAGACGTACCTGGAAAAACAAAACTAGTCTCCATCAGCAGCAGTGATCTGCCTCCCAACGCTCGTGTAGACTGTGGATCCCACGGTATTAGAACTGAGCAGAACGTGAACCAAAGAAGTCATCCAATGCGTTTATCACCTCGTCGACGGTTCGAAACTGTCGTCCTCGTGGATGGTTGTCTAACGAATTGAATAAATGGTAATCCGAAGGTGCAATGTCAGGGGAGTATGGTAGATGCATTAGTCCCAACCAAGTTGGATAATGGTGTCATGGGTGATCTTAGCAACATTTGGCTTCGCGTTGTCCTGTAACAGAATAACACCTCTGCGATTTTTCAGTTTTTCATGCAGACGTTCCAGTTGCTGCGAGTACGCCGTTGCATTGATAATATTGTTAGCTAGCAGCAATTCGTGATGGACGATACCCCAGGCAGTCCACAAAACACAGAACATCTTCTGGTGATGCAGTGGTGGTTTCGGGTATTTGGGAAGGGGTTCATGTGGTGCCAGCCAGTGATGACGGCGCCATGGAGTATTGTAATGAACCCACTTCTCATCGCAGCTCAGCATTCTGTAGTGCCTCGTTGTCTATGACTTGTGGATGTCTTGTCCTGTATGTGCTGCGTTCCGGTGGGATTCAACGCCATCCTTAAAGTTGTTAAACTACCGTTGTACTGTCCGTTCATTTACCACATCCCTACCAAATGCCTGACATATTTGTCTTCCAGCGGCGGTAGCGTTCGTTCCTAGTTTAAACTCGTACAGCATACAGGTCCGTATAACGCTGTTTGAGGTTCGTGTGCTTGACCTGGTCTCACTGACTTCCTCGTTTAACTGTAGTGACCACTACCAGCTGGCTACAGGAAGGAACACTCACTAGCAAGTTACATTCATCTCTGTATATATGGTCATGGGGAGTTTGCAGCTCGATCACGTGAAAATCCGACAGCATTTTATTGGTTGCCTTTACACAAATTGAGATCTAAAAACAATAGTGGGACCGATTAGCGCCAAAATTGCAAAGAATTGTGCACTTTTTCATAATAGCATGAAATTTGACATAATGAATGGGCATACCTAAAAGGTCATTTTAAAATATTGAGGCACTTTGAAATTGATGTATAAGTCCCAGAAATCCAAAATGGCGCCCAAGATTTAAAAATAATTATTGATCATAGTATTTGAGTGATTTTTAGATTATAAGTGAAATTATGGTACAAGAAAGGAAATTACCACTTTTAACTTAACGGTAAAGCTACTATGGAAGGACACTTTAAATCCAAGATGGCGGTCATCTATTAAAATGTCTTTATTTATTGCCAGATTTGATTAACTTTCTTGTTCATATACTTTCAGGTTGTAACTTTCTGAATATCAATTTCAAATCAAGGATATTTACCAATTCTAATTTAACTCAAGGGCTCGTTAAATCCAAGATGGCGTCCATTAATTCATGGTTAGATTTAGTGGTCTTCAGATGCTGACCTCCTCAACATGAATTTTAGACCATTGAAATATATTTACCAACTTGAATTTACCCAAGCATCCTTGAAATCCCAGATGGCAGCCATTAACTAATATGTCTTTATTATTGACCACACTTGATTGAAATGTGGTGGGTTAATGAAACTAAAACGAATTTGGATATTAGGGCACCTAGTATTCGTACCATGTACTCCATGCGTTAACCACTCAGCAGAAGCAGGAGCGAGTTGACATCTGCAGTTCCCTGCTCACCCGTCACAGACTTGAGCCGTTTCTGTACAGAATGACGACAGAGGATGAAAAGTAGGTCCTCTACCATAACATTATACGCAAAAGGCAATAAGTACCCAAAGGGGGCCGCAGGAACTGTACTGAAACAGGAACTCCACCCCTGCAAGGTGATGTTGAGTATTTGGTGGGATAATCAATTTTAAGCTCTTGCCACGTTACCAGACCATCAGTGCAGATGTCTATGTCTATGTCTACTGTCAGCAGCTTGAATGCCTACGAACTGCATTGTTGGAGAAACGACTTGCTCTGCTTAATCGCAAGGGTGTGCTCATCCACGGTGATAACGCGCGCCCACACACGGCAAGAAGAACCTGTGCTAGGAGCGAGGAACGTGGCTCTGAGAAACTCCCCAACCCGGCGTTTGTACTAGATCTTGCACCAACAGACTACTGTCTTTTCCGCAGCCTTCAAAACCACCTTTCCGTGAAAACACTGCAAAATGAGGATAACGTGCGACGAAAAATGACCCAGTTCTTTGCCTCCAAAACCGGTGACTTCTTTCCGCCGGGGATTCAACAACTAATTGACAGGTGGCAGAGTCTTGTGTGGTCTGATGGAGACTATTTTCCTAACTAACGGTAGTGTTCCAGGTAGATTATCGTTCTTTTCCTCACGGTGCAAAAATACATTACTTATGGGATAAGCTGATAAAATG